>JAXGGA010000313.1:0-255847 GCA_038373865.1 Uloborus plumipes
TGCTAACAAAGCATCTGAAGGACTCCTAGGAGATGCCCTATTTGTGAAACAATATATCCACATAAATAAAACAAAGAAAATGTATGTGTATGTGTGTGTGTGTGTGTGTACCTTATACAAATCCACAGTTTACTTCGGATCCGGACAAAATTTGGCAGACAGATACTTGGGCATCCGGGAAGGATCATAGGGTGGTTTTTGAGCGGGAGAAAAGGACCGATCCGTTCGAATTTCGATTAAAGGACTTCAAAATGGCTCTTTCTGTTTCAAAATGGCTCTATCAAGCAAAATACTTATGGGAGCTTCTCGATCTTGGTCTCATTCGAAAGAACGCAAAAAATACCTTTTAGAAAAGCTTCCTTCCAAAAGTTTTCAAAATCACTAATCCATATCTCCACCCTGAAAAATTATATGGGCATTTTTTAATTTGGAATTATGCATTTTAAATTGGATATATAAAAATCGTCTGCGCGAGCGTGACAGAAATTAAATAGAGTGAAATAAATTATCAATGAGAAAAAGGTGTTGCCATTTTTTTCTTGAACAAAAGCAAATAAAATTCTTGCTTTTACTTTTCCTGTAGCGGGGATTTAAAACTTTTTTGGCGATTGATTCATTTTTCGTACTGCGCAAAATGTCGACTTTATTCTAATCGGGACTTTTATAGACACGCGTTACTTGACATAAATTTTATTCTCAAGGTATACCGGGCAGAACCGGGCCACGCAGCTAGTATAGAAATAAAAATTGACCAAACAAATTTGCGGAATTGAAACATAGGTGTGTTTTTTTATGTATCAAATTACAGTACAATATTTCCCTCTGCAATTACAACAAATGCTTCATAATAGCCTACACTACATAATCACATTGTAATATTTTTTCCCTAAAGATTTGGAAAACTTCAATATTAGTGAAGAAAATCCAAATCAAACGATTTTATGCTCTTTTTTTTAGCCTGCAAAAAGGATTTTAAATACTGCACTTCAAGAAATGTGAAAATGTTATAGCTATCACCACCGGATTTTGCAGTTGTGTTATCAATAGTAATATTTGAGTAATATTTTTTAATAAATCAGAAGCTGGAGCAGGTAATTAATTAGCAGCAACACTTTTTTTGGCAGTGATAGTTTGAATCACCAAAAGTTCAAAACTCCTTTTCAAAGTCTAATTCAGCAGAATGCGCTCTAAAATTGAAATCTGCAGCAGTGAGAAGGCTCTTGAATAAGGAAAATGCTGATCAATTTTATGAAAGTATAAGATGCTAATTATTGTAAAGTTTTGAGCAGTAAAATAATTGGAACTGGCCTGAAATTTTGAATGAAATGTATTATTCACAATTAAAATGCAATGCAGAAACTAAACGCACTAGAAAAATAAATGGGGCATGATAACTTTTAATTTCATGAAATTACATTAAAAAGGTGACTTTTAAAACTTTATGAATGTACTTTTCTTGTGATTTAAATACAATTTTACAATTTTAAACAAAAAAAAAGTGCTAATTTTATTTTTAACCAGAAATAATTTATTGTTGCACTCGTCTTTTGTAGACGTAACATCAGTCACAAAATCTTAGTTACTTCAGTCACGGGTACAAAATTTCTGTACTTTCCGTTTTAAAGTTTTTTCGATGAAGCAAGATATTTTCATAAACTTTAATATCTCCGTTTTAAGGGGAAAAAAAGCTGTTTAGTTTTATGTTTTTAGTTTAAAGAGGATTTCAAATTAAACATAAGTCAATTTTTGCAATGTCTCTTTTGTGTAACGCCAGTCACATTTTTTTAATCCGCTTAATTTCCCACAAAAAAAGTTCCTCATGTCTAACTTCATGTGTGGGGGCATAAATGCACCATATCAAGATATTTTAGAACCAATTTTGCCGGTAATAAAATTTAATTCTAATACAGAGCTGAATTTAAAAGTTAAAAATGTAGTCAAATTGTAACCTCAGTCCCCGTAGAATGGCCCTAATCTGGCTGTAAGGTACTGGCTTCATAATGATGGATTCGAATTTCTTCTGCATTTCCAATCCATTCGTAGAAACAAGACGATATAGGGACCTAAGGCTTAGCGTCTTATTACAATTCGTAACTGCGAAAATCAGAATTTGAATTCAAAACGTCAAAATGCAACAATTTGGTACATATTGGCAGACAACCTCTTGTGGTTTGCAGTTTTACAACTTTCTCTGACTAGCTTTGAAACTGAAAGGAATATACCAAAAGTTTTACCTACTGTGATCCGTTTGTTTTTTTATGGATTTTCTTACCGCAACATTCAAGTATCTGCAATGAACCGGTTTTCTGGTCAGTGTGAGCGGGATCATTATGCTAATATTTTTACAGGTAATTTTCTTTACAGGTAATGTGCGGAGTGCATAAGGATAGCGAAAACAATGCAGAGCGCCTAAATGATTACGAATTTTCTTATCATCCTAATTAACTTTTGAGAAATTTTGAATCAGGTTTTGTGACGGTTCATACGGCCAACTGCATTCGAGGAGCTTATGCTTTGATAAAACTTGTGCATATTTCAGTTATTTTTATACTTAGAAGAAACATTTCTATAAATTAATAACACTGAAACTATTGCAAACCGTACCTCAAAAAGTAAAATGAATTTTATAGAATCAAAACTTTTTTTCTGCAGAAAATGATAAACCAGCGGAGATACTGTCCTGTTACACTTACCTGGAAATCATCAGTAGTTCCTTAAGACCGATGATAATAAAGGGAGGAGCATCTTATATCTTAAGGGGTTACGGCCAGATAGTCTACCTGGAGCCTGGCATGTACTCGGAAGATCCAGATGACCCTGAAGATAAGGTTAGCCATTACCTGTTGTCGGTTAGAATGCATTTTTACACTGCCATTTTCTTCTTTTAATGCTTATTTTTGCTGTTTGACATCTTATCCACCTCCACTCGTCATTTTCCCCATTAGGTAGGGCAAGATAACGGAAAACACATTTTTTTTCATATATTTCAACTCAAGGTTTAATTTTTTAAAATAAATCTAACACTTCAAAGAAGTTGTGGGTATTGGTTTCAAAATTTTAACTTGCATCCTAAAGCTATAAAAAAAGTTTAGTATCGTCATCGTACCCAACTTGACCCCACGTTCTTTTACAAATTTACGTCGTATCTTCGCCAAATTTGGGACGGAGGTAATATCGCCGGCACCATTCTAAAATTACGAATGTGAAAATTGGCACTTTTCAGGAAAGCCAAAACACTGCTTATAATTTTTTCCCACCTGACGAATTTAGTTATTTTCAAATTGTAAATTTTTACAGATATCTTTAATTGTAAAACTATTTTTCGAAGGTATCATTTTAATTAAAAGAATTTGTAAATTCGAACTTGAAAGACGCGATTTTTCACGTTCGTTATTCTAGCATGGTGCCGACGATATGTGAAGTGTCGTAGGAGCTTTTGGAAACTGAAAAAAACCACTAATCAAGAAATTTAGCTGCTGTAACCGTGGCATGTTTACGCATTTTTTTTTCAATGAATTTTCTAATATTTATCTTTCAATTTAAGAAATTTAGACGTTATGGTCACATAAAACAATGAAGTTGAAGTTTGTGCATTCAGTGTTTGCCCTGTTGAAGTATTTAAGCGTTTAAAAAATAACTTTTAGGTCAATGATTGTAGCATAATCTCACTTATTGACCCAGTCTCACTTGCAGAGCTGTATTTTTCATTATTTTGACATCTAACTTAGTTCTATGTCAGTTCTTTGAACATAATGTCTTACCATCTATAAAATAAAAACATGAAAATGCGTAGAATAGTTTATAAAATTAAAGCCAAATAGACATAAAGGCATAACTATGATTGTTAAGCTACTAGAAACAAACATCTTACTCAATTAAACCTCAAATGATAACGTGCCTAAATAGCCTGAAAATACCGAAAAGGTTTGACACAGAACGGTGCAAAAAAGCTTCAAAGGCACATATCTGTACCTCAGAACCAGACTAACGTAAGTCCATTTTCGTCATTTTTCAGTAGAGGGGAAAAACGATGTATTCGACAATCGTTTTTCCCCTCTACCGAAAAATTACGAAAATGGACTTACGTTAGTCTGGTTCTGAGGTACAGATATAACGCAATAAGAACTTGCGTCAACGTGCCCCGTTGGTAATGCGTAAACGAGCCCGTCGCCTTGTCGTACTTATTTTTAACGTGCAACAAAATGCAATAGGGCAATTCCAGGCAACATGGGAACTCGGTGTTAAAAAAAAAATGTTGAAAAATTGTCTTAATTTTTTTTGGAGGTTCTCTATATTGATTGAAGTTTACAAATTAGAAAAAAGAAACTTCAGGTGAATCATTTCCTTTTTGTAAGAGAGCTTGTTCTATGAGCTCACAATCTTGTAAAAGTCTCTCTCTGCTAGACACAATTTTAAACGAGCATATTTTATTGGTTTAGCCTGTTTCCAAAATTTAATTGCATTTTTTCCTGGCAGATTTATTCGATAAAAAAACAATTATTAACAGTACATTTTGAAATTTATTCTTAAAATAATTTTTTAAAGTAGTTTTTAAACCATTAAATTTTGTGTAACGTGAGTCACGAAAACTTAATTTTTTTAATATTTCCAAATTTTATAGCTTATAAATGAATTTTTTTTCCTGTTTCTCCTACTCATGTACATTACAAAAAAGAATTTATTGGCCAATTTAGAGTTTTTTGCTTTTTTATTCAAAACATAAGGATGTTTATTTTGTAACGTGAGTCACGCGAAAAGTGAGTTACAGCCAATACCAGCTAATATTAACTTCTTAAAAGTATTTAACCCATTAACCGCCGAAACTCGAAATCATTTTTTGTTTTTGATACAAATCATAAAAGTTATTATTTTGAGCCCATACAATAATATTATGCTGCAAAAAGAGCAAAATTTCACTTACATTTAGAAATATAGGGTGTTGCGTTGACGCAACGTCAGCGGAAAAGGGGTACGGATGCGAAGTAGTTTTATTTGATACAATTCAGCAGTTTCAATGCGTTTTAGCCAGGTAAAATTTGTATGAGCTTTGATATGGTTTTGAAACGTGCAGATAACTTTAGAAGAAAGTGAAATTTATTGTTAAAAATCATATAATTTTGTTTAATAAATTATAAATATAACAAAAACCTTATTATCCAAGGTCATAAAAATAAACTTTGTTGCAATCGGGGTGGAGAGCAATATCATAAGCATTGCAATGATAAACAGTTTGACAATGGCAATGGGGTCGTAGTCAGCCCGATCAGGAAGGCGTTGGACTCGTAACCGGAGGTTCCCGGGTTTGATCCTAGCCGATCAAAGATCCACTGTCGTTACTAATGGTTACTTTATGATCATGACCATAAAGTCCGCCAAGTGAAACGATACCTCTGGCTATACTAGACCAGGGGTTTACTCGGCCCTTGGTCTGGTTCAAAAGAACAGAGCGCTGGGAGCTAAATCGGACTTCCAACTTAATGGTGCTCGTACAAACGGAAGCCGTTCTTTTCCGCCTTAAATCGGGTAGATCTGTCTCAGGCTCGGGTACCCGAGTGGTTTCAGAAACAACAACGCAGTGGCAATACTTGTATCGTAGCCTTTTGTTATTTGTGAACCTTGCTGTAAAAGGCCCCCGAGGTACTGGCATTGGTAAACTGAATTTGCTTGGCCGTCCTGTAGCTGAACTTTTCTTCTGTGTATATTTATCAAAGTGGGGGGGGGGGGGGGGCTGTAAAACATTAAGTGCAAGCTCTCGTCTGAAATCCAACAGTGACTTTCTATGTTTCCTTCTTCAGCCTTAAAACTTAGCCTTGAAAGTGTCCAGGCATTTGTTAGTGCAATATTGAAAAAACACTTTTTCTCTCAGTCTACAATTCTATAATTTGAAACTTGACTATCGCACAAATCAACATTACCAATTTTCATGTTACATTGCTCAATAATACAAGGCTGAAGAACAGAAAGCTTTTTCTTCTGAATTCTAGAGTAGTGAGAAACGTTCTTTACAGGCTCAATTTACCGTAAGTAGAACCTCGAATCATCATCAGCAGAGTTTTTATTTATTTATTTATTTATTTTTTAAAATCTGTGCTAATGCTTCTTTAACTAAGCTATCTTGTACTGGTCCTTTCAAAAGGCGGAGACAAAATAAAAAGCTTGCAGAGTCAAAACGTACAGAATAAAAATGAAATCTATGCTTTCGGAAAAGCAGTTGAGACAGAGAGTCTGACTACCCCTTTTCCGCTAACGATGCGTTCACGCAACACCTGCTTTTGCTTTTCTTCCCACCCACACAGAATCAGTATCTGAGTGGAATTTTTTTTATAAAAGTGACCTTGACTAAGAGTATTTCATATATAAACCTAAACTTTTTTTCATTTTTGACTTTTTTAATTGAAATATAGATCACAAATTTGAGCAAAAAAAACTAAGTTTGAACCACAATTTTTATTACATATAAAAAAAAATGTTTGAGTCAATTTTTTTATGAAACAATGTTTCTGTTGTTGTTCTTAAACCTAAAACTGAAATCGATATAAAAATTTGTTAAATAGCAAATTTTTTATGATTTTTTATAATGACCGTTGCGTCAACGCAACACCAGCGGGTAATGGGTTAATGTGCCCTAATGGTATTTTAGGGTCTAAAGAGAGGGTTAGCACTTGTACACACCTACATATAATTAATAATACTGATGAAATTAAATATAATAGCGTAATTTTAATTCTTTTAGTGTTTTATAATCTTTCAATTAGTGCACTGGGTCGCAGTTTTGGCCCTCAGCTTTCCAATGTGTAGCATGTGTGTTTATGCATGCACATATTTTTCTTCCGCATCTAAAAAAGGTTTTTCATTCCAGTAAAAGAATTTTTTTAAATATTTAACGAATAACCGCAGAATGACAGAAAAAGTGCCGAGAAAATTGAAGCAAGAAGGGAAGTACATTGCATGTAAACAGAAACATTGTCTCTGGATGAAAGAATGTCTAACGAGAAAAGTCGAAAAGCTAAGGATATTGTCTCTAGCAATTCAATATAAGCTGAAAAATAAACATATGAAACTTTCAAAGGAAATTTTGGCTAAGTTCAAACTTCTTAAATATCGCTTCAACAAGTATACAAATATGTAAATACATTAAGGAAGACTTGCCAAAATAAGGAGAAATTCCGTTAATTCACCTCACAGTTAAACTCTAGTCATAAGTGAGTTACTCAATACTCATCCGTAAATATAATATACACTTGAAAAGAAGATTTCAATGTCCACCCAACTCATGCTGAAAAAATTTTTTTCCCAAGAAAATCTAAACGAAAATGATTTAAAAAAGTAGCTTGAGCGAGAGAAAAAAAAAAAAAATATATATACATATAAAATTGGAACATAAGAGAAATTTTAAAAAGCACGGTCAACATCTCACTTGCTCTTATTTGAGATGCTTAAAATTTAATTATTCATCAGTAATGGATGAGAAAAGTAAGTACTTTGAAGAGCCTACTTCTGACAGCAGTCAACTAATTTTACAGCCATTATGCAACATTAAATGTTATGATTGGTATCAGATGAAATGTAATGGTGTGTAGAGTATCCTGTAAAAGTTTTCAGATGTATGAATTCAGAATTTGAAGTCAGTACAATGCAGCCACAGAGAAAATACGGGAAGTAGTATAAAAAAAGACAAACATATATTTTGGAAAATTGAATTGATGAATCCACTTTGTGACCGTTCAGAGGGGTTAGATGGCAGCTGCTAAGGAGAATTTTAACCCGAGGTCTATGGGACAAAAATTCGTGCTGCGAAAAATTGGCCGTTAAGAAAGGTGGCCGCTTTGTAAAAGTGACCGCTCAGAGAGGTTTCACTGTATTTAAAACTGATCAACTAAAGAAAACAAGCCATTAAGCATTAATTTTAATTGAATTTAAATGAAGTCTCTCAATAAAATTTTCAAAATAAGATGTAAAGTAAAAGACTAAAACGGAGATGTAACGTGAGTCACGAAACTATGTAACGTGAGTCACGCTCAACATATTGATTAACTTAATTAGTGACTGCAGAATGAACTTTATTTTCGTTTATATCATAACTTAGAAACATATTTTGTGCCATGAAAAGCAGTTTTTAAATTGTATTGTTCTGAAAGAGCAGGAATCCTAGGTTTTTAATTATCCAAAAAACTTGAGTTCCTTTTTTTTGTAACGTGAGTCACGATGCTAAATTAAGGTTGAAACACCATCTATTTCTGTTGAAATTTAAAATGCTGACATCCATAGGTTCTTACTGCATCCCAGATGACTGTCAACAGCTTTATTTAAATCAGGTATGGTTATTTCTTTTATATATATAACATTTACTTTTCTAAAATCACGTCAAATTGTAACGTGAGTCACGTGGAATTGCCCAATAACATTTTTGTTCATGTGAATACTGTTCCTAAACAAGGATAAAGTTCGGCTAATATTCACTTATTTTTGTATTTTTTTCCAAGCATTCTTAGTTCACAATGAGCTTCAATAAGTTCAACACAAAATTTACTCAAGTTGGTCGAGAATAAGTTATCCTCCCCAGATGCTATACCAAAGCTCGACGGAAGCTAAAAAACTTGTGTCAGTACTTGCTAAGGACCAGCATCAATCTGTCACGACTGGTGACACACCACATTTCGAAAAAAATCTGGTATGGACCCCACACTACTTCCTTTTACGTGTTAATTTCTTAGTAGTTGCCTTAAGTGTTAAAAAAAAAGTGCTTGGAGTGAGCAAGGTAACAATTCAAATATTTGCTCCCCTAATCTGCCACGAAACAATGCAAAAAATATCTTACAATGGTTAATTTTCTAAATATTGCTGATTTTAATATCATTCAGTGAATTTTTCGCAAAATATCGCCAATAGCGCCAAGTTGAACCCAAATTCAAAAAATAATTTTTTCGCCAAATTTGTCACCAACTTGGCGATATATCGCCAAGTTGGCGTCAAACACTTGGAGACCAAAAGCTTGGCGACATATCGCCAAGTGGTCGCGCCAATTCATATCACTTGAGTCTGCATTGAAATTAACACTGATTTACCCCAAAAAAGGGGTGGTAAAACACCCCCTTGGGAACATTCGAATGCAAACACAAGGGGAGGTGCACAACTAGACCATCCTCAGAGCCTACATACCAAGCTAGAAGTTTCTAAGGCGTATAGTTTTTGAATTATGCGAGACACATACGCACATACATCCGCACATACGTACATACAGACGTCACGAGAAAACTCGTCGTAATTAACTCGGGGGTGGTTGAAAAGGATTTTTCGGCTGCTTATATGTTGGTAGGTACTTATGCACGTGCTGACAGGTCGAAAAAGCTACTGAACATTCATTCGGGGGTGAGCAAAATCAAAATTTAGACTCAAATTTGATGGATTTTCTTTTCGCGATCACAATACTTCCTTTACTACGTAAAAGGAAGTAAAAAAGACACTGCGTAAACGTGCCCTGGTCTACCATATTGTTTTAATAAAGAAATTCTAATAAAAAACTACAATATAAAGTTATTTCAGTCTGTGAGACAATTAGAGCAGTAAGACATTTTTTTTATAGCGAAATACAATGAAAGGTAAAATTGTTAAAACTTTTAACTCTTACTATTTGTTTGATGAAAGAATTTTATGAAAAATGTGATGAACAATATTGCTCTTATCGAACTGGAGTGAGTAATTTACGTGCGATAGCCCTCCAACAGACGAGAAAAAACTCCTCTCTCTCTCTCTCTCTCGAGGGGGGGGGGGAACAACTTTTTATTATCGTTGATGTTTTATTTAAAGTACAAAAGCATTCTCGCATGCCTGAGCTGAACAATTAGGAAGATTGGAAAGCTTTCCGTACAAATTTTGCACCTAACTCATTTACAGTTGAAATAGCAAGCTTCGAACGCGTTGGAGAGAACAACGCGATTATCTTTAGTTAAATTTAATTAAATTCTCACCTGAGAAATTGTAACTCACTGCCCTGAGTTCAATTGTTTAAGCAGCCACATTCATCTCAAGATTTCCCCACCAATAAGGTTACTTACTGAAAAAAGGGAATAGGAATTTAATTTTAGTTAACCTTTACGTTCTATGAACAAAAAGCGATGTTTTAGGGAAAAGTCTTTTTAAGTGTACTTTCCTGCTGAAATAAAAGAAAGACGAGAAAAGCATTAAAAGCGGCTTATTGCATGTTAAAAATATCGCAAACCTTTTTTAAAAATAAATAATTATCGCAAATGGAAAATTGGAAAGTATGGTTTTGAGATAGGAAATATATGTGACTGTCGGTCTGTCGTCCCTTTAATAACTTTTGAATGAGCAGTCTGATTTGAACGAACTTTTTTTTTTCTGATCGAAAGATCAGTATCTGTATTTGACTTTTTCATTTGAGCAATTTTTCGTTAACTTTTGAATAGTTCAAGGAGCCTACCCCCGCCCCCCTCCAATAACTTTGGAGTGAACAGTCAGATTCGAACAACCTTTTTTTTGTTCCAAAGATCTGTGCGAGGACATACATTTGCAGTCCTACATAATTAAGAAAATATTGATCAAATGCTAGAATGCTGACGTTGGTATGCAGGGAAGTAGTTTCGTAGTGGCGATTGCTAGGCTCGACTTTTATCAGTCACTAATCAAACATAGCCTATGTTATTAACAAAAGCGTTTTGAGAACAAATTATTTCATCTCGGTGGACAAGTGTCTAGTAAAGCAATCGATATGTTTTATAATAATTTAAAATGTGGAATTTTTGAGATTATCAGATTAGGTGACAGGCAGACGGTTTGTGGGATAGAGTAGTTTTAAAGTTGGTTTGCGGAACAAATATTTCGAAACTGTTTTGTAGTGCTAAAACAGTACTGATTCGATGTACGCAAATTAGTGAATAATTAAATTAATTTTAAAGCTGGTTTGTTATTATGATGAAGATGCCATTGTTTAGAAGTAAGACGAAGCAACTTATTTGAAATAAATGGCTTTTAGAGAGACTTCAAACTTAAGGTCTATTGAGATAATTTTTTTTCGAAGTAGATGAGTTTTTCAAAGCATAAGCAAAAACATCGTGAGATCGATCAGCTAACAAACTCAACCTCAATGCAGACATCTGACAGACGTAGCACAAGGTTGTTTGCCGGTCGTCAAAAAGAAAGAATTTGCGTTTGTGAGTGTCACATGACATTCCAAGGTTTTAGCTATTTATTACTTTTTTTAGTTAGATTCTACTAAAGTTACCTTAAATAAATCGATAGCAACCAGTGACTGCCAAAAGCGCTATTCACATTACGACCGATCTGGCCGTCCGAACCGAATTTTTCGCAGCGAAACTCGTTTTCGGAGTCCGTTGCTACGACAACATTCCAAATCATCTGCTTCCGTCACCGTTCTATAGAATGCTTGATGTCGTCGGCTCCGATAGCCGTCCGACTTTTTGGCAGCGATTTCATTGGCTTTCGTTAGGTGCGCGCTCTTTATCCCTTGTGGGTAAACACCGTTACGTGAATTTCGGAAGGAGCTATTGCGAATGCTTGAAATTTTTCACCTCCGTCCGTCACGTCCGAAAAGCCACTTCGTTCAGACGGAACGGTCGTAATGTGAGCAGCGATACTAGAGATTACCTTAACAAGATTTATCTTAATACTGGAATAATTCATTTGAGGTACAAGCAGGGTTTGAGGTTACGTTTACGAATGCTAGTTCTCTAATAAAAAACATATTGATAGACAAAATTTTTCAAGGGCAAGTTATAGAAAGCGAAATACTTTGGATCACGCAGGTTACCGTGAGACAACTCTCTTGTGGTCAAGTAGTTAAAAATACTTTATCACAGGAATAAGTGTATTTTTTTGCGTATTACTTATCTTGATTCCAACTTCTTGAATAGAACATTAAAACTTCGTGTGGAGTGGCCGTTCTTTTGCAAAGTTTGAAGTATGGTCCGTGGATCCCCGAGAGTCCGACTCATTCCAAGGGGTCCGCGGATCTATTCTGCTGAGATGCAAAAAATAATTGAAATTGAAGGACGAGTAATATTGCTTTTATTCAAAACAAAAGCACATTGAAAGGGAATAAAAATTTCTAACCCTAAAATAGTAGTTAGTGTGTAACTTCTATTAAAACTGCATACTTAAACTTGGCTAACATTGTTTTGTTCACAAACTCCAAAAGTTTAATATTAATAAACATATTATAGAAATAGTGGATCACATTTTTATTCCTAATTGAGTTTTGAATCGAATTTTACTTCATTAGCTCAAAATAATAATGTTAAGTAAAAAAAGCTAGATAAGAACTCTAAAAGATATACAAAACAATGGATAAATCAATTGAAAAAACAGATTTAAATGTGTCAAATCAAGTTATTTTTGGCGCGGGGGTTGAATAAGGGGGTCCGCAAAGTTAGTAATTTTCAAGAGGGGTTCTATGGTGGTCTGGACTTTGGGAACCCCTGTTTTAAATAGTGTGCCTGCTCTTACCTATCCCCACCCTCGTTTTTTTTTTTTTTTTTGTTCTGATGTTCTGAAAAACGTTCAATGGTTTATTAAATGTATTTTTAGGATTTCGAAGTTGATTGGTCCTGTCGTTTCTTTGAGCCACAGGAATATTTAGCCGGTGATGAAGAATATGACTCAAAATTTGCCTTGTCGCGGAAGGTTTTAACACCTACATTACTTAAGGACATCCGTTTTTCAGAAAACTGTTTCAAAAAGGGAAAAGGTAAATATTGCTTGTACTTAGTGATTAAAAGATTTTTTTTTAACGTTGCTTACTTAGTTTTACCAAACATTTGGTTTTTGTTACAATTCTTAATGTTTCATCAAAATTTAAAGGAACGAATATGCACCTTGGTTTTTAATGGCATTTAGTCTTTTTTTGCATGAAAAAATCTGCCTAAATAATAATGAAAGGTCAAAAGGGAGGAAAGAGGTGGGAGAGGGATTTAAAGCGTCACAATAGTATTAATTGCACTTCAAAATACTGCTAAAATACCCAATTTAAAAACAAAACATGAGATCTCAGCACCTTGTTTCATATTTTAAACAGATGACTTTTTTTTAAGTTCCCCCTATTTTACTTGTGAAAGAACTTATTGGTTTATTTCATCTAAAGATTTTGAGGTATGTTCCGAAAGATTATCCTTTACTACGGAATCAATTACTACAGACTAAATGTAAAGTTTTTTGTGGAAAATCGGATACAATATTAGTGCATAGAGTAGAGCAAAATTAAAAAGTCATTTGTACAAAATTATGCGACAAAAAAAAAAAAAAAAAAAAAAAAAAAAAAAAAAAAAAAAAAAAAAGTCAACGAACTTTCATTCAATTTCGAAAACTTTTGAGAGAATTTCTACTACTATTAAGTTTAACGCTTTACCAGGTGTACAAGTATGAAAGGAGGATTTTTTTCGTCAGAAAAAACACGTTGAATTCGAAAGAATGGTAAAAATTGCTTTACTTAAGTTTGTCCCATCACATCTTATGCATTCTTGCCATCTTTTGTACAATTTGTTAACAACCGCCCGAAAATGTCTTTGTCTTACAGTGCGCCTCCTATAACTTGATCTGTGACTTTACAATGACTTTGAAAATGTTAGCCTCTTTTTGGAGAGTTCAGAAAAAAGGAATGTGCTATTGGAGTGTATTTGAGTTAGAATACTGTAAGAAAAAGCGACCTAACTCAATTCAGAACCAAATGCACCTCCCTATTTCCCTCCCAAAAAGTTTACCTTGTCAAGGTCATAGGTCACCGTTGCAGAGGATCAAAGCACTGCTCAGAAAGTGCGTAAGCCATCGATGCACTTAAGTGGTAATCAAAAGGAGCCAAGTCTGGTGAGTAAGCCGCATGGAATATAATTTCCTAGCTGAGTGATGAAAACGTGTTGCCGATCAATTTTCTGTAAGTGATGAAGCATTGAGCTTGAAGAAAAAGGATTTTTCTATTGCCCATTTCGGTATTCTACCCCTTTTTTAATCCGATTTGAAGCACCTTATCGACTAACATCATATTGGTTGGTGAGTTCTTTTTGTGTTTCGAAATCATTTTCGTTCAACAACGCTAACAATTCGACGTCTCTGGTTTATTTTTGGCTCTTTACTACATTTCTTTTCTACAGTATCGAAGTATCCATTTTTGAGGGGTCTGAACTATCTTTCACAAGCATTGTGCGATGGAATATGTTCGCCATGAACTTAACGAAGCAGTAGATATGATTCATTAGGCGTTTTCTTCAAATGAAAAAAAAAAAAACAAAACATGTTGTCATTGAATACTCTTTGTTCCATTTAAATTTCGACATATTGAACATACAATTTACTTTTCCAATTAATCACTCATCTGAAATCACAAAAAAATGAATAATTGCCAAATACTTATAGAAGAAACTGTATTAACGAGGCATCTGTTGGCTGAAATTCATCTTTTATGCTTGTACACCTGGTATTCTTCCTAAGGTTTAGTAGTTCCATATTGAAAAAAAAAAGTATATATATGTACATATATATTAGTAAATTATTTTAAAAAAAGAAAAGAGAAAACTTGACCTTCGAAATTTGATGGAACATGATGATTAAAAAGTTGAGGAAATGTATCTAAAGTTTGATGCTTAAGTTGGGAGGGGGGGGGGTATCGAGTAAGTAACTTCAGCAACTGTTCGTTCGAAAATCATAAGCGTTTTGTAGAACTTAATATAGATAGAAATCATAAACAGTCTCTTCCTTCCCTCTGAACTGTCTCGTCTGCCAGACTATAGTTTTTAGTGTTAGGGTCCCCATAATGATTGCCATACTCAACCAAAATTTAGTCTTTATAATCCATGAGAATATTTTTGATACCTAACAAAGTACTATACATAGCAGCATTGTATTGTATAGTATATGTTATGCAGATATACATGTAATCACAGCATTGCGATGCTGCCCTGTAAGTTTTGTTATAACTGTAGAATTTCATTTTTAGAACGAGCTCTTCAAGGAAAAAACCTTGTTTTGAACACGGGAGATTTAGCTGAATACCACACTACATTCGAAATGGTCGCCATGGTATCCAAGGGTACAAGAAATAGAAGGGCTTTAATTTATTTGGACATCATCAAAGAAGTTCCACCTGGTATTATAATAATGTAAGTTCCTCCTCTCTCTGACACTAATGCCTGAATTGTAAACTTAACAGTTTACACTTTGCAGTAGCCAACTCATTTACGAAGTTTCTTTCAACTTGGCTTGCTGATAGCAATCTGTTAATACGGTTATTATTTATTTGTATGTATGTATGTATGTAAAATTCTAACGAACACATTTTGTATATTCAGCAATCTCTTATTCCTATTCGTCGTGAAAAGCAAGAGAAAGGCATTGTATTAACTAAATAACATAACTCGGGACAGCAAATAGTTAAATATTGTATAATAAACTGAGTGAATTATTAACAAAATAGTTTTTGGTTTGCTAGGGTATGTATAAAAGAACACAGCATTAATGTTGAGTACTGTGCTGTTCAGTCTTGGCTCAGCGGTCGTACTACATGATGGTTCTGCCATGTCCTACTTTTCTCGCGTCCAAACCTCGAGAATAGTGATTATCGCTTGCTGAACGACTATGAAGTTGAAAAAGCGGTGAAATGCTTTCTCAGGGAGTTGGTGGCAGAGTCTATGGCATTGGAATAAAAAAAAATGGAGAGCGCAGTCTTCAAAAATGCGTATTAAAAGATGATGAGAATTGAGTAAAGTTTCTTCTTCACAACGATACAGATTTTAATGTGAATATTTTAATGTGTGAAGTTGATAGGAACCTTATTTCTGGGTCGACCCTCATAAAAGAGTTGCCTTCATGTCAAGAATAGAGCCTTCTCAAAATGCACGTCCAAGTGCGAGCTGCCAGGAAGCTTAAAATAACCACGACATAGGATTTTAATCACACCATCGACAGCTTGAATAAGGCAAATGCTGAAATTTTACTCGAGAATACATTAGCTGCCTCCTTCAGCAGTAGAATGAATTGCAGTTAAATTACTTCCCAGAAACGACTATTTATACTACTGGGATTGGAAATAACCAAGTAAGATACTTACAGCCCCTTTTGATTACAGCGAAATGAAGTCATTACATATTCAATTTACATTTCTATGAAAACGCCGGTGTAAATATTACCGAAATTTGAATAAATACTGGGTAGTTTACCAATTCGGTTAGATTAAACTGAATACGAGATTAATATTTACAACACAGGAGAAAAGAGTAGTTAGAATGAATAAATAGAGAAATCTGTGCCAGTTGTATCATCTGAAATTAGATTTTCATTTGGACTGTGAGTTCATATCCTTTCATTTGAATATTGATCTTTATAATAAAAGCATGAAATGATGAGGATAAATAAGAAATGCATTAAATACAGGATAAGAAGAACTCTGTAAATAATATATAGATAAACACGGTCTGTTGTTATTAAGTAGAAGTTTTCCAAATTCTGAATTTGCGGCATCATGCTCAATTTAAGGAATTTGTTTCACGAGGTTTCTGCACTACATTTCGACACTTTTAATTCAGCTGTAACGGTTGTTGTGTCACCTTAGTAGCGTCACGTAGTGTCTTAAGGAAGACCGTGGTGATTCGATCGGTAAGGTGTCGGACTCGTTATCGGAGGGTCCAGCAGATCAAAGATCCACTGCCGTCACTAATGGTATCTGGGGGACGTTAAAAATGCCCGTTGACACAAAGTCCTCCAAGCTAATCGATACCTCTGGGGGTACTGGACCAGGGATTTGCTCAGCTTCTGTTCTAGATCAAAAGAACAGAGCGCTCTTCAGGGCCCCATCCAACCTGTTAAATCACGAGTTGTGGTACGTACGGGGGACCTTGGAGTGAAAAAAAAGTGTCTTAAGGATCATGTTGAACAATTTTTATAGCAGAAACAAACATGTGATGGTAAGCTGAATCATGACCTTGGCAATGTTTGCCTTTTTTTTTCGTGAGTTCTGACAAAAAAGGAACATGTAATAGGAGCAGATTGGAGTTGGAAAGAAATGTAACTGAATTAAGCGCCGAATCCCTTCTCAAAACCCACAAAAGAGGTAAATAGTGTCGAGGTCATGGCTCCACTTTTCAGAGGCGCATTATGTAGTGCTCCTTTGAGACGCTGACCTCCGACACTGACAATGTTCACTTCTTTTTCGGGTAAAGTTTAACAGCGAAGAGATGGCGGGTCGACTAAAAGAGGAAACGGACCACTTCATTTAAAAATAGGTTGAATGAGCGAGAACGCAAAACTTCACTGCTAAAGCATTCTCGCAGATCCAACCTATTTCAAAATAAAGTGGTCAGTTTCCGCTTTCAGTCGACCCGCCACCTCTTCGCGGTTTATAGGGAAAGGTAAGTGCTGTGGATTTTAGCTGTAGTACTTTCGCACTACGACCATGAAAGTAAGCCTTAACGCATTTTAGCACCAATTACCCTTTCCAATTACCTGAAAATGATGTAAATGTTGTGATGTTGGAGGTCAACTTACCAGAGGAGCACTATACATAGTTTCTGCTTTCTGATTATTATTTTTTTCAACCACCTGTATCGGTGACATTTTGAACAAAACTTTTTGCGGCTGAAAAAAAAATCCGCCTTACTTATGAATCCATTTTTGCAAACCCTGCTCTTTAGCAGTTTACTCCTTTTTAATTCATTTTTAGTTTAAATAAACTTTTGGCTCAGTCTGCACATAAAATTAATTACATACCTGAACCTGCAATAAATTTTCTCAGCGTTTGATCCTGAACTAAACTGTCATTCGATATTAAATGATAAAAATAAAATATAAACAAACAAATGATAATGTATCGTTCGTTTGCCGACTTGATTCCTATTGAATTTTTTTTAGAAATCTGAAAGAAAATCGACAAATAAAAGAAATAGGAAGGCATAAAAAACGTTGAGGGACCACCTGGAACCCGGAATATTTCTGAATATATGTTTCCGCAACCGCCACTGTAGTACTAATGATCTTGCTCATTACAGAGAAGTCCAATTCGCTTCAAAGCCACTTTCGGCGCCACAATTTGAAACATAAAAAGAAAAAACATTTTTTTTCTTTAAAATTTCAAAGAGAACTTTTTCGCTCTTCATAACTTTGTTTCCAAAGAAAACAAAAAGTCCAGCTCTTTCAATTTTTTCAGCATTTTTTTCAACACTTAGATATATTTTTTAATGAATGTCAAAAAGCTGTTGATTAATTGTTTTGAGACATTGAAAGAAACGTTGCAAAACATCTCAAATAGCATTTTGACGGAAAGGATAGATTTATAGATTTGTAAGGGGCTCTTAGTATTGATTCAGGACCTGCGTTCGAAATATTTTGAGATTCTATGTTGGAACTTTACAAGTCTACAATTGATTTATGCTGAAACAAAATGAAAATTCCGTGCAGGGGCCCAGCATTTGTACGTACTTGGGGTTTCTCAATTTTTGAGCATGTCGACTCACTTTTTCGAAATCCAAATCTATGGCTACTCAATTCATCTTTTAAGCATAGATTTTTTTCTGCTTGACCTTTACAAGTACTGTAACTAAAAAAGTATCGAACAGACTTGAAAAATGTCATTTAAAGAAAAGTTAATGTGAAATCGCCATGCTCCTGCATTTAGAAATAATATTTCCATAGTTTCATACAAAAAGTACAAAGAAATTTTATTCCTAGTTTTTAATCATCATTTGATCATTAAAATATGTTTTACTGTGAATAATACGCTCTACTGACTTTTGTTAATATAGAATTTTACTATACGAATTATATTTACAACAAAAGAATTCAAAAATAGAATTTCTGCATCAAACCTTCTAGTTCCGCTACATTTTGAATATTTTTGAGCTTACAATTGAATGAACAAATGCATTTTTTAACAGTTCAACTTCAGTTATTTCAAATATTAATGACATTTTTTAAGAAAATATTTTATCCAACTCTTAGTTATTTTTGTAGCATTTAATTCTTTAGGGATTTGGTTTTGAAAAAAACAAAATAGGAAGTACAATACTTTTTATCATACTTGCCTTGTTTAAATGCTTTTCTAAATAATTTTTCTTTTTATCTTCATGCATTCACCTCATTAAATAAATTCTATATTTCTAGACTGATGAATTACAATAAGATTAAAAGATTTCTTTTAAAAATATACCTTTAGTAATTGTGTTCAAATGGGGCTTTTTGAATTTTAAAGATATTTTTTTTCTTTAGAATCTATTTCAGTTCAAAACTTAAAAAATATTTTAATTAGCAGATTCTAATGTACTTTTTTAAGTTAATCTGTCATTTCTTTTTTCAATTTATTGAAATGAAGTAACCGTGCTATTATTCCTCCGATCGTGATAACTTGGTAAGCAAATGTTCTTTAGCTTTCTGAAGTATATTCAAAATTTATGTTTTATTGGTTTTTATCCTTTGCTGGCATTAAATGTTTTAGGTTGATTGCTAATTCACTATCATTATTATTTTTTTTTGCTAATATGTTCTAAACGTTTCATATCATTTATATTGAGACAAAATTATGAATTCTTAAACTTAAGAACATTTTCGATATATGCTTTATAAAAACATCTCTTTCTGGACGTTACCCTTTTTAGCGATGTGTTTGCATGAGACAGAAAAGCTAAGATAAAAAAAAAAAAAAAAAAAAAAAAAAAAAAAAAAACCTGGTAAACTTCGAAATTTTATATGTCGTTATAGAATGAGTCTAAATAAGTAATCTTATCAGTAAACGGTTGGTAAAGGCTTTTTACTCTTCTACAAGCATTGGGGATTAGCTATTTTGGGTACATCCCCGTTTTCCCTCGCTGATTTTGTTTTCACTACCAACAATTCTGACTTCTAAGTTTTCCAGAAGATGGCACCATAGGTGATTTTATTCAGCAGCGCATGACCACTTTACTCTATATCTAGACACCACTTTTAGACACCACACCAATTTTGTTCCCAGGAAAAAAATTATGCATTAACATGGTGTCATTTCATTATCTGCTTATCAATGTTCCAATGTTTTTTTTCTTTTAGCTCCAGAGGTGCCAAAAAGCAAATAAATAAATAAAAATAAATTTAAAAAAGTGAATAAAAAATAAATAAATAAAATCTGAATAAAAATAGGTTTGTTCCTTACTACTTAAGAATTCTATTTTCCCCATTTCCAGGTGCGAGAAACCTGTTGCTTGCTTCGCTGCAGAAGACGGTTTCATTGTCAGTCCAAACAGGTGGTTATCGATTCGAACTGAGTGCATAACCGACTGTGGAGAGACAGAGCTGGAATACGAGTGGTTCGTTTACGCCGCAGATGGAACCAAATCGAACGATCCCATCACTCTTGATGGCTGGACAGAACACGTGATTGGTAAACAATTTGGTCGTAAATGTTGTGTAACCTACTGGTGACTCAAAGCAGGGGGGTAGGCATGCGATTTTTAGTTGGTAGGGGCTCGAGCCAAAGATTGTGAGAACTTCACAAATGTTTGTTTGAAAATATTGAAATGCCTATTTACAGTGAGTAGTTTAAGATGCATTTCGGGAAGTTTCTAGGACCTACCCCTTAAATATGCCCTTGTGCGTTAGAAGTTCAATTGGTGTCGAATTTATGAACGTGTGTGAGATAAAAATGCAGTCAAATCTCTTTGAAGTGAACTTCAAAGGGGACCTTTAAAATCATTTCGTCTTACCGCAGTTCGTCTTATTCAAAGAACAATACGCAACGAAACATAAGGCTGGGATCGGAAATGTAGTTCGCCTAAGCAGTAATTCGTTTAAAACATGTTCGAATTAATGAGGTTCGACTGTACATATACAACGAAGTTCACTATAAAAAAACTTCAATGATTTAAGGAACAACCAGCTTGAGTTACGTTTCTTTGTCAGACTGCGAAATTGTCCACGAGAAAGTAATGATGATGATGATGATGTCTTGTCCAAGAAAAGTTGCAAAAGAACTAAATGTCACCGAAGCTGTTGAAAATAGACCCGGCGACATCTACAGCTTTGTCAGAAAGAAGTTCCTCAGAATCCTCAATCCCGACAATGCTTAGGAGTTTGACAATCATTGCTGGACGGATGAGGATGCGCTTTGGAGATAGAGTGAACTTTCACTTATTAGTCTGGGAGCAACTGGTTTTCCGTGTGCTTTTTATGATACAATTATGACAGTTGGTTTTTCTGAGAGGTATTGGCACCAGGAATACGAATTCAGATGTTGCCATCCCCAAAAATAGTGCAGGGGGGCGTAAGGGGGGCAAAGTTTCTTCACTAAAATAATTATATCTTCATTATTTCTTGACTTACAACCAGTTTTCAAAGCGTAAAATGCAAAAATCCACTTAATAATAACATTATAATGCATAAAAAGCTGGATTCAAATTGATGACACGTGTTTCGGAGCTATTAAGAGCTCCTTTATCAGTGTATAAGATGAGAGCTAAGGAATGAAAATTCATCCGGCTGAAAGTGTTTTTTTCAGTGAATAGAGCTGTCTTGTTATCAAGCCCATCATTTGGACAACCAAGGGCAGGGGGGGCTGCCTTCTCTCCCCCCCCCTTTAGAAACAAAATGCAAATGCGCATTTGTGTATGCAGTTATTCTTCAACACATAGTATACACTGAATTTGTACCTCTGCCCGAGACTGTAATCGCCCCCCCCCCCGGTGTAAGGGGTCCTGAAATATTAATGTTTTTATTTATTTATTTATTTACTTATTTATTTATTTTTTTGATCAGGGAGAAGGGTTCAAATGCCCCCGCTAATCTGATAACTTGTTCCTCTTAAATAGCAATTTTTTTCGTCATTTTTCGCCCACCACAATTTTTTAAAGCACTGCTAAAGGAAGTTTTTACAGTCACAAATGAGCTTTAAATAATATTAACCAGTGATACTCACTGTGAGTGGTCTGAAATATACCTGAATTTTTAAGTTAAAAAAAAATTGGAAAAGGATTTTTAAAGTGTATTCACTCAAATAATAATATAATGACAACGTTAATGAACCCAAATTTTCCATGGACTGCTTAACATTGTGTTTGTTTCTGTTGCTGAGTATAAAAAGTAATTTTAAACAAACTAAATACTTATTGAAACTAAAATGTTTTATTTTATCATACCTCACTATATATTTTCAGCCGCATTTTGTGCAAACAAAATAGTTAAATAAAAACATGAAAGTAGAACTATAATTACAAATAACAACACACACGCAGTCATTTGACAGTAGCATTTGAAAGAAAATGTAATAGATAGAATCCATAGATGGGTAAAAGAAAAAGACAGATTGATCTCAAACCAATATACACTGGCGGAAAAAAAAAATCCCAACACCAAGAAAGACTTTTGTTAGATAAACGAAATTTGGTAGACGTGTTTATACAACTGAAAGATGACATCGATTGAAATTTCGCGCTCCGCGCATAAGTGTGGGGCAGCTGGCGTCACTCAGAACTTGCAAATAAGGCTTGTTTTAAAAGCGTGTTGTAAATCTCGTGAGTAATATTTTTAAGTGAAATTTGACGAATTGCGTTCATGTTAGCCAGGAATGCCTTTAAGAAGACGAAGAAGTCATTATCAACAGCTCACAGAGTTTAAACAACGTCGTACAATTTGGTTACGAGAAGGTGGTATTTCATTTTGCGATAATGCAGAAAGACTTGGGGGGGGGGGGGATATTTCCACCATGCATGATTATTGGAAGCTATGGTCAAGGGATGGTACTATCTCAAGAAGCTCGAGTTCCGAGCTGCCACGTGGCACGACTGAGAAGGAAGATCGCCGAATCTCTCTAATAGCACAATGTGTCACGGATAAGTCACAGTGACGTCACTGCGAGTCACAAGCGTCACAGTCACACCGTGACTCAATTGTGACGACGCACAAAAGTCACATTGTGACTCGTTTGCGACATTTGCGTGTGACTTCACTACAACGTCGCTGTGACAGCTGAATTGTGACCGGTCACAATGTAATGTTGTGGAGACGTCACATTGTGACCTTAATGTGAATTTTCATTAAAATATTTTTTTACCGATTGAAGACCGAATTAATAATACCGAATTAATAATTTTACGTTAAAAAATCAGTCAAAAAAAATTTTTTAAGAGCCTCAATCACTTTCTAACAAACAGCAGTAACAAAAGCGACCAAGTGACAACCACTTGCGAATGTCAATCCGTGATGACGTCAAAATTGCAGTGACGGCCCTTACAACGTCAATGCAGTTTTGGACAATTTGTGACTATTCCGTGACAACATGACACAGTCACGGAAACCGTTGTCGTGTAATTGTGTATTTGATGCAACGTTTTGATAGTGATGCGATCAGTTTGTATCGGTTATGCGGCTTCTCATCATTGTCACTATCAAATTTCTTTACTTACTTGTGACCTTTAAATGACGTCGCTGTAAAGCCCTGTAGTGATTTACAGCCGATGCGAAAACGGGGTATGATTATGAATAGCACAGTGACAAAAATAAGACGCTTTTGTGACTCGGGTACGTCACAAGTAAAGTCCCAAAGAGGTGGCTGCAACTAACGAATGAAAATTCGCGGCGACATCACAAGTGCGATGTTGCAGTGACGACGCCTGGTAGCACAAAGGCAGTCGATGTCACTTAGTGCTGGTTTTGCGCCTTATTTGTGACTTTTAAATGAAATTCTTCAAAGCATTATTGCGATTTAAAAAAGTCGCAACAAACGGGGATGTGACTACGAATTGCACAGTGACCAAAATAAGACGCTTTTGTGATACCTCACAAGCGAAGTCGCAAAGATGTGGCAGCAACTTACGAGTGTCAGCTCGCCGAGAAGTCACAAGGTGGAGAAGTCCTCAGGTGCCGTCACTGTGAAGTCGCACTGTGACGCTGCCACGACTTCACGCGTATGTCACTGACTGGTAGCATCGGTTGCTGTGACTGTGATGTGAGGTCGCTAAACCGTCACTGGGAGACCTAGGTTGCAATTGGGTCGTCAGGCGTTGTCACTGTAAAGTCGCATTGTGAAGTCGCCGTTGCTGACATTCGTAAGTAACTTGGTTACGACTTCACTTGTGACGCATGCGAGGGTCACAAAAGCATTGCAGTAGCAACGCCTGAAGACGCAAGTGGGACTTTTCTCTGACGTCGTGGTAAAGTCGCATTGTGACTTAAAACTGTCACATCGACGTGGATGTGACTCACTTTGTGACCACAATGTGACCTTCAGCAACTCTTTACTTTTTGAGTTTCCTCTTGTAACTCTCGTCTAGTATAGTGGTTAGAATTCTTGGCTTGCATCCAGACGACCCGGGTTCGATTCCAGGCATGGGACAATGGGTTTCGCAGCGTAACGGTTGGCGGAAAGTATGTTGATTCAATCCAGGTTCTTATATCAGTGATTTCTGATGCCAGTAAAAGACTCTTATTTTTTCAAAATTAAAAAAAATATTTTATGACGGGTCGTCTGGCGCCGTCACTGTGAAGTCGCATTGTGACGCCGCCGCAACTTCACACACAGGTCACTGACTGGTCACATCGGTCGCTGTGACTGCGATGTGAGGTCGCCAAACCGTCACTAGATGACCTCGGTTGCAATTGGGTCGTCATGCGCCGTCACTGTAAAGTCGCATTGTGACGTCACCGCGGTCGGACATTCGTAAGTTGCGGTGACTTGGTTGCGACTGCGCTTGTGACGCGCGTCACGGGTCTCAAAAGCGTCACATTTTGGTTACTGTGCTATCAGGGCTTGCGTGCTGTGGCGCATCGTACTGCATCTGCGGCTGACATTCGAGCTGCAGTTGGTACCATCGTGACCAAAGGAACGGTAAGAAACTGTTTACTTCAAGGACAGCTCCGAAACAGGCAGCCTGTAACCGGTATTCCATTGACTGCAAACCATTGCCGTTTCCGACGGCAGTGGTGCCAAGTCAGAGCTCAATGGAGGTCGGAGTGGAGATCTGTTGTAATTTATGATGAAAACAGATTCTGCCTTAGTGCCAGTGGTGGCTGTATATTAGTCAGAAGGAGGCCAGGGGACTGTAAAAACTTCCTTTAGCAGTGCTTTAAGCTACAAAAAATTGTGGTGGGCGAAAAATGACGAAAAAAATTGCTATTTAAAAGGAACAAGTTATCAGATTAACGGGGGCATTTGAACCCCTCTCCCTGATCAAAAAATAAATAAATAAATAAATAAATAAATAAATAAATAAGTAAATAAATAAATAAATAAAAACAATAATATTTCAGGACCCCCTACACCGGGGGGGGGGGGGGCGGTTACAGTCCCGGGCAAAGGTACAAATTCAATGCATACTATGTGTTGAAGGATAAATGCGTACACAAATGCGCATTTGCATTTTGTTTCTAAAGGGGGGGAGAGACGGCAGCCCCCACCCCATTGGTTGTCCAAATGATGGGCTTGATAACAAGACAGCTCTATTCAATGAAAAAAACACTTTCATCCGGATGAATTTTCATTCCTTAGCTCTCATCTTATATACTGATAAAGGAGCTCTTAATAGCTCCGAAACACGTGTCATCAATTTGAATCCAGCTTTTTATGCATTGTAATGTTATTATTAAGTGGATTTTTGCATTTTACGCTTTGAAAACTGGTTGTAAGCCAAGAAATAATGAAGACATAATTATTTTAGTGAAGAAACTTTGCCCCCCCCCCTTACGCCCCCCTGCACTATTTTTGGGAGTGGCAACATCCAAATTCGTATTCCTGGTGCCAAAACCTTTCAGAAAAACCAACTGTCATAATTGTCTCACAAAAAGCGCACGGAAATTAAAATTTGACCAGTTGTTCCTCCACTATATACATCAACTCATTTGTGCGTCTTTTTCACTTAAACGACTGTTTTCAACACATTCCATAGCAAAATGATAATAATATCATTTGTTTATGCGTCACTCTAAGGATAAATATTACACTTAAGTGCCGAATTTTTCGTAAAATAAAAAAAAATATATATATTTTAAAAAATGAGCGTGTTTCTTGACGCTCTTTAATATTTCGTTTTTTTTGCTCCCGGAAGACGTTTTTTCCGCATGAACTAGAGTTGGGAGAGATACAATTACGCATTATGGATCGTTTTAAAATGAACAGTTTGCGATTTGCTACAATTTTTGTTTTCTCTTTATCATTGTAGTTAAGTTACAGTAATTGCACAACCGTAGTAATGTGTCCCTTTTCTATAGAAACATTCTTATTCATGCTCTCATTCGAACTTATGTTGCATTTTAGACCTTTAAAATAGGCTTGTTCACTTATGCGCCTTTTTTTGGAGATCCGTCGGGCAGGCGCATAAGTGAGAGTTCACTATAGTTGGATGTTATCGGGGTAGTGAGGACAAAATTTGAAGTAACGCCTTTGCCCATCTGCAGAAATTTTCATGACTTTTAAGTGTTTAGCTCTGAGTCTGGCTGTTATAGTTGAGATAGTTTTGTTGCTGTTTAATTCTGGAATGGAAAACTTATTAATTTGCTGGCTAGTTTATTTTCGGCTGGAAACTGCATTGGCGTCATTGAGGGTAAAGCATTTGGATGGTCGAGGTTGATTATGGGCTTCTTTGGCGAGATCATCGGCTTTCTCGCTGCCAGGGATGACAACGTGCGCCGGTATCCATTGCAATGAGTAGGATCTTTGGGTATCAATGATTTTGTATCTTAGCTCAATGATCTAATCTTATGACTAAGTTGACATTTGCCCCTGAGAAAGTAATACTACAACGATATTATCCATCAGTTTTTCTCATGAACTAGAACTGCAACATTTGTATCTGGGAAAAAAAAAAACCTTAAGCATGCCACAAACTAGTCAATAGTATTTGCACATCTAGTACAACTACTTTTAGTTATTATTAGAAATTAATGTGATTCTGCACTCTGTCTGATGAGGTTACTCACTATTAGTAATACTAGCAAGCAACACTTAAGACTGATATTTTCGTTTTCTCTCGTTACTAGTGGACAGGGATCGGCTAGGCATCAACCAGACCTTCTTCTCCAGATACCAGCAGTATAAACACTTTCACGTTCAGGTCACTGGCTCAGTCGCAGATCGTCCACTAGGCGTGGCCAAACTGTACATACAACTCAACAATCCTCCAGGTGGGGGAGAGTGCGTACTGAAAGACAATGTTGGGCATGCCATGACCACGGTTTTCCAGTTGGAGTTCAAGAATTGGCGAGATCCAGAAGAGCATCGGATTAGAGATTATAGTGTCTACAGTAAGTGATGTTTTTGCTTTGATAATAAAATAGGTACGATATGGGCAGTCGTCTTTTAAAGGTTTATTACTACGATGTGTGCTGTTACTTTCAACTTGACCTTCTATTTTCGGCAGCAAAAGCATGGAAAGACTCGCAAATGACAATTTTGGTTTTTTTTCCCTCACCATCCTCATATTAAGACTTCTCCGTAAGATAGTTCTGCTGAGCTTTTTTTTTTCGCGAACATCTATGATTGCAGTAGTTCCTACTTTAAGAGACACCTCCGAATAAAGAACATTTTGATTTAACGGACATTTTCTCTTGTTTCAGTCCCTTTTAATAGGGATCTCCATGTATTTGCCTCCTTTTAAAGGGCACTCTGCTTGAAAGAGTCACAAAGAAAAGATTCAAAAATTAAGGCATAAATGAATAAGAAACATTGAATTTACTGGAATTCAAAGTTCATTATTCATCTAAAAATTGATTGACGAAAGTTTTACATTAAATGCTGTACAATGAAGAAAGTATGTATTGTAATATTCCCACTAAAATTTATATGCATGCTTTTCCCTCTTGGCAGTTTATTCAAGTAGACTCCTCGCCAAAATGTATAGTACAATGCCCATAGCAAGCTTTACATCGTCTATGTCATAGACAATTTGAAATGCGAACAGTGCTTGTAAATGATATTGTATTGCATTAACAATTATGACATCAAACAAATTCACGTAACGAATTACTGTAAAATATTTTCAGTTTGTAACATAACTTTACCTTCGCTCAGTTTTTGATTAAATGTTAAATGAATACGTTTTGTAATTTGAACAATATTGAACTTTTAATGAAAAATGACCGAATGAGTTTTATGCTAAATTATGATAAAAGTGAAAACACAACATAAATAAAGCACAAACCATCACGAAAATACCGCATGAAGAATCGTTTTCCAACTTTTTCTTTCAATCGAATCAAAATCAAAAACGGAATTCGAGAGTTTAAGATCTAAAGAAAGCAACTCATTTTCAACATTAGAAATTTTCCTCTGAGTTTCTTGAATGCCAGCCGTAAACTTCGAGCGAAAAAGCACTTTGCTAATTTTAGGGGATGATGGAAGACTAGAACTGAAAGAAAGAAATATGAGAATTATTCCCTTACATTTACAACAACAGAGAATGGACAAATGATCCAAAAACCTACACTTTTTGAGTGTAAGATGACAACAAAACCTGTTGATTCCAAACATAATAAATTCAAAAAATGATTAAAAAACTTTATTTATTATATTCAACATTTCCAGTCTTTGATTTCAACTGCTAGTACGTTGTCTACGTTATAATGATTTTGTACTGAATTAAGTACATTGCATACCCAAATACCTCCGAAAAAGAGATACCTCAATTTCAATGACAAAATATCCAGTCTCCTAAATGCCCCTTATTGGGAAGTTTCACTCTATATTGAAAAACCATAAAAGTAGTTTTAGTTGAATAAGTTGTTCTTGCAGTCGAGGAAATTTTTTATAACCACCTTGTACTGCAAGTTCAGAATTAATTCCATTCTTTAAATCCAAAGAACAAGTACTGATGCTGTCGCCATTTTTACTTTCAGCACTCCAGAAAGGCAAAAGATTCCGATTGCACTATGGGGTGAAGGTGACGGTGGAATTTGTTTTGCCACCAGGCAAGTCGGAAATATTTTGTGCTGTGGAAGACGAACTGGGAGCTGTAAAAACTTTGTCTGCAGGTTTCGTTGATGTAATGTTACTTTAACAAACTTAATTAACATTCTTTTAGTTCTTGTTATACTTTGTAATTCTGAAATTTGGTAAATGTTTAGATTAGCAGGTGAATATCAGCATTCAAATACCAAAGACACCTGTGAAAGACCGGAAATAACCATTTAATTACCTGCAAAAGTCGAGATTTTCCAATTTCGATCTTTTAGGGTGATATAACGGTGCGTAATACATATATGTATGTTTCACGCAGTGATGGCCAACCAGCTGCACGCGAACCAAAGTGTGGCGCGGTTTATTATAACAAGCGGCACGCAAATATTCGCGATTTTTTTTTCTTTTAAACATTGTGAAAATATTTTTGCGGGAACTTCGTTAAATTCTAAAATTACTACTCATATTTAAAGAAAATCTTCAAAATCTTACTTGTAATTAATTTTTATTTCATTAAAAGCTTTGTTTTAAATAGTATCAGAGTATAATTAATATAATAACTTTATCTGAATCTACCGATTAACCTCTAATGATAGGAGAAGCTTTGTTGTTACACATTTTAAAGAATGTGCAAAGCTGACCAATTATGTCTTTTACAAAAATATTTTTGTGCATTATTGAACATTTTTAATTTCTTAAATTTGCTGTCAAAATGTATTAGGTTTTTGCTGATCTTTCTTTTTATGGTGACGAATTTAATTTTAAATATTTTATTACAATATTTTTTTTCACAATAGCTTTATAAAACGAAAAAATAGTTATGTATTTTACATTTATTTTAAAAATGTCTTTTATAAAGAAAGTTTTTCTTTTGTTTTGAAAACAGTTGCTTAGTTTCGCATCATTGGGTTTAACAACAATATTTTGGGATATTTTATTAAATATTACTTTTAAAAATAATGTTTACTTTTATGCATAAAAATGTGTATTAAAGTTAAACTTTAAAGCACAAAGCAGCAAAAATATTACTTACATTTGAATTTGTCTTTTTTTTATACATGTCAATTCATTTTGCCTTCAACAGCTAAGCAACAGTCACAAGGAAGGCCGTTTAGAATTAAAATCTCAAAATATTTTCCACATTGAAAACGTTTGACTTTATACTTTGAATCTTACTTTGTGGATGCAATATTTTTTTCATTTTGTGCGTTTTAAGACAGCTTTTTTTTTTCATCTCTAGAAAAGTAATTTTACAAAAAGGATTCAATTTTTCACTTACATATGTATGTATAAATTTTTCATACGTTAATTAACAACAGTAAAATACTAGGGTATGTAGCCCGCCACTATATCCCTATTTTCCTATAATGTAAGTGACCATTCACTGAAAAAGATTGTGCACTCCTAATTCATTGGTACTTGCTTATTTCCTTTCAAATGCTTTAGTTGTCTTTTCCCCCCGTATATAACGCAGTTCACATTTTGTTAATTTAAGTTAAATAATATTCGAAATTCGAAACAAAATTTTTTTTAGTTTGAATTCAAGAAAACTAACGACACGATAATACTCAAAATAGTAAGGTTGAGTATTGGTTTGAAAACATTATCACTTCAGCATTTAACATTTATTTCAGCTTTTAACTCGGCGTAGGGTGGAGGAAAGTAAAAAAAAAAAATCAAAGTAGTATTTCAGAACAAAATTGAAGATTTAACTGAATGTATATAACTTCTCCGATAATCACATGAAATATTCTAATCGTGATCCAATTTAGACAGGTGGCGCTCTAGCAGTAAACCCTGTTTAAAAGGCTTAAGGAGATAAGGCGGCTTTTCGTCAGAAACAGGAAATGAATAATGGATGATGTAGATGACGTGAATTTGCATATTTTGTGGTTATCAGTGAAAGTAGTTTATTCTTCGGTTCCGCTAAGGTACTTGGCTTTAAACATAACTTTGACTTTCGATGGCGCTGAAAATTCTTAAAGCATCGCTTTAGGTAATAATGCATTCCTACACTGTGGAGGTCTTAGGTGTAGTCTCTTAAATGTCGTAGAAAACAGGACTTGCTTGGGATATTCATTAAGGTATTTTAAAAACTTGAAACTTCTCGCAAACGTGTTTTAACTTGTTTTCTAATGTCGCGGCCCGTGATTATTGAATTTGTGGTAGCATAACAAAAGGGAAGAGTAGTATTATCAAAACTTAGATATAGGTGATTTTCTATGAGAAATTGGGTTTCGAGTGTTTTGAGTATTTCATGAGGCTTAAAAAAGAAAATAGGAAACTGAAAAGATCAAATAAAAATCCTGTGGTTCTGATAAATGCCTTCAATTATGTATCATTTGTCAGCAATGTTTGTAGAGAGAAAAATGTAAGCTATATTGTACTTTTAGTTATTTTTACGTTTAAGAAAATTAATTTAAAACAAATGATTGAGTTAAGTCCTTAACATAATTCTTTCCTTTGTTTATGGATCGTGGTCTATTCAGAAAGTTCAAGACTGACATTTTCCCCTCGCACGTCCCTCAGCTCTTGATGAGGGGTGTCTTAAAGTTACCTACAGAGCCTAGATATTGTTTCTCATTGGAACAAATAGTAGATTTAACGGTATAACCTCTTGATTAACTATTCCTTTTTAATTTGGAAGGGTCAACGCATTTCTGCATTCTGAAGCGCAATGATCCACAATTTATTAAGTTGTACCTCCCTTCCTTTTCTTGTAAAAATGTGGCCTTTCTATGATCCCAACTATCATTGCTGGTCTCCCAAAGAGGCAATGGCGCACCTCTTCAAATACCACGAAGACCCTCCCCCCCCCCCAAAGAGTGACAGCCCCCTAAAAGGAAAACATTTCATTGGCCTAGTCTGCTCCATGATCCCCCTAACTACAGTTGGGCATCCCTGCTAATCTAGATGTTTAGGTATTTCTACAGCTTCTCTGTAGTGACGGACAAAGTAATGTAGCCGTTTTGAGGATATTTGAAGAGACCAGAAACATTTGTGAGACTAGCATCGCAAATATGGTGTAATATCTTGCGCCAAAGACATAGCAGCACAGCGTGAAATGATCAAGTCTCAGTGATTCCACTGCCAGTCACAATCGTCACAGTCACAAAGGAACTAAAATGTGAAGATTCACAGAAGTGACATTATGACACCACACACTTGCGAAAATTTTCCTGTGAATTCACTGAAATGTTGCTGTAACTTAACTAAGACCGGTCATTATGTAACGTTTTGAAGGTGTTACTTTGTGACTTTAATGTGATCTGATTAAAAATATTTTTAATTATTGACTAAATACGATCAATTAATCATTTTCTCGTAAACAAAATTAGTCAAAAGAAAAAGTTTAAGTCCTAATGACTTTCTTGCAGAATAGTGACTAAAATGTAACCTATTCGTGACTGTTGCTCGATGCTACCATTATGTCACTGTCCAAACGGGTGATGTCCAAATTTGCGACGCCACGATGAAGATCGAAGCCTATTTTTGAGCAAACTTCAAGCAAAACCACGAGAAAAAAATCCAAGTGTTTTTAATGGTGGCTGTTTATCGATGTCACGATAGAGTTTTGGCAGCCTGGTTGTAAAATAATATAACGTTAAGGTAAACTTCTGAATTATTGACTAGTCTCCTGATAAGTTACCTCTTCGTACAGTCACTCCAAAAATTTGAAACATAATTTCCTTTTCGTGAATGCGTTTGAGCATAGCGTTTCCGGCGGGAAATCTGTTCAAAATGTAGGCAGATGACCAGTCAAAACTTTGCCCCGACGTGTGTACACTTTTTTTAACAACTCGGATTATTTAGAGCAGTAGTGCTCAACATGGTCGGTTCCCATGCTGTATGATGCCCTGAAAGTTGATCCATATGGCTAGCTCTTATGTTCAATAGGGTGGGCCGAAAATGACTTTTTTTTCTTTTTCGAAGATGAGATATGCGAAAAAGGTGCCATTGGGGGCACAAAGCACTCACATAAAATTTGAAAATTTTTGCACAATTTCTTGATCTGCCGCAATCACCTTGAAGTTTCGGAAAAATGCTAATTTTTGATGTTTTTCGTAAAATTTGTCAAATTTTTTTTAAAAATATATCCAGTGATAGGTGTCACTTAAAACGTACTATTTGGGGCACTAAGTTCACATAAAAAATTTGAATTAGTTTGCTCCATTTCTTGATCAGCCATAAACGCTAGGGGGTTTCAGAAAAAAGCTTAAACTGGATATTACAGCTACATTTGTGAAATTTCTTTAGAAAATTATTCCCGGTTATGGGGAGAGCAAAAAATGCCCACTATTATCATTAAATTAACATTAAAATTGAATTGAAAATGATATTTATTTAATTTGTCACACATAAGGGGTAAATTTTGAAAACATGTTTTTTTTTTTTTTTTAATGATCTAATTTATTTATTAATTTTTACCTTTATAAAAATTCCGTTCAAATGTTGAGAGACAATATAGGAGTCTGAAATGAGAAATAGTTTATCAAATGATCTGCATTTTTATTTCTAAAATTTGTTAGTTACAAATTAGTTATTTATTACTATTGAATTAAAAATATGAAATGTGTTAACTGAAAGTGCTTCGCAGTTCTCAGCTTATTACGCATCCAGATATCCAGAACTCACCGCGAGGTGGTGGCTGCACGAGTTCCATCAGCCCTCCACCTAAAAAATATTATATTCATTGTTTTGCATTCTTCAGGCAACAATGTGCTTCTTCGAATTAAACGTTGACATTTTTACACTGGATTGTATCTTTGCTCTGACGAAGGTATCTCTGCCCTCATGGCCGCATACGTGCATTGCCGCTTCTGTCATTACTTTAATTGTTTTTTCCACAGCTTGCGTGTGACTTGGAAAGCGGACTGAAGCTTCATCTAAAACCAAGCCTGATTCTATGTTTCTCTCAATCTCTTCGAATGAAAGATTCTTTGTAATTGGAGGCTCACTAAGATCTGTTGAGAGCCAGTCGATGCAGTCGTAGTACTCAGTAGCCATAAAGTTCAGTTTTAGAACCTTAAACTGTTTCAGTCTCCTGATCTCTTTCTTCTTTGAAAGGCGGCATTGTTTAATCCTTTTCCATGCCACTGTTCTGATTTCTTTGTTTTCGTCTGTCGCCACTGCTAATAGTATAGTCTCAGGATGGCTATTGCATACATTTCTTTGAACCACCGAATGCACTATCGTCTTTAAGTCATCAGGGAGGAAGTTTGAGAGTAGAACTATTTTCCAGAAATGTCTCGGTCCATCTGCGCAGTCTGGTCGCTTCCTCACTGAGAACCATACTGGCGCATAAACTCATACTACGTAATTCTACTCTCAAACTTCCTCCCTGATGACTTAAAGACGATAGTGCATTCGGTGGTTCAAAGAAATGCATAATATAGTATATACATCCTGAGAATATACTATTGGCAATGGCGACAGACGAAAACAAATGAATCAGAACATTGGCATGGAAAAGGATTAAACAATGCCGCCTTTCAAAGAAGAAAGAGATCAGGAGACTGAGACAGTTTAAGGTTTCAAAACTGAACTTTATGGCTTCTGAGTACTACGACTGCATCGACTGACTCTCAACAGATCTTAGTGAGTACAAAGAATCTTTCATTTGAAGAGATTGAGAGAAACGTAGAATCAGGCTTGGTTTTAGATGAAGATTTAGACCGTTTTCCAAGTCACAAGCAAGCTGTGGAAAGAACAATTAAAGTAGTGACAGAAATGGCAATGCATGTATGTGGCCATGAAGGCAGAGATACCTTCGTCAGAGCAAAGATAAAACCCAGGATAAAAATGTCAACGTTTAATTCGGAGAAGGACTTTGTTGCCTGAAGAATGCAAAACAATGTAAATGTAATATTTTTTAGATGAAGGGCTCGTGGAACTCGCGCAGCCACCTCCTCGCGGTGAGTTCTGAACTATTTTGCAAGGTATCTTGATGGTAGTAAGCTGAGAACTGTGAAGCACCTTCAGTTAGCACATTTCATATTTTTAATTCAATAGTAATAAATAACTAATTTGTAACTAACGAATTTTAGAAATAAAAATGCAGATCATTTGATAAACTACTTCTCATTTCAGACTCCTAAATTGCCTCTCAACACTTGGACGGATTTTTTATAAAGCTTAAAAAGTAATAAATAAATTAGATCATTAAAAATAAAAAAAAGTAAGAAAAAATAATAATAAAAACATGTTTTCCGAATTTACCCCGTATTTGTGACAAATTAAATAAATATCTTTTACAATTCAATTTTAATGTTAATTTAATGATAATAGTGGGCCTTTTATGCTCTCCCCATAACCGAAAATAATTTTTTTTTTTAATTTCAAATTTTGCTGTAATATCCAATTTTGGTTTTTTTCTGAAACCCCTAAGTGTTTATGGTTGATCAAGAAATGGAGCAAAATAATTCAAATTTTTTATGTGAACTTAGTGCCTCTAATATAACCTTTTAAGTGACATCTATCACTGAAAATATTAAAAAAAAATTTTGACAAATTTTACGAAAAACATCAAAAATTAGGATTTTTCTGAAACTTCAAGGAGATTGCGGCAGATCAAGAAATTGTGCAAAAAATTTCAAAAATTATGTTAGTGCTTTGCGCCCCCAATGGCACCTTTTCCGCATATCTCATCATCGGAAAAAAAAAGTCATTTTCGGCCCACCCTAATGTTCAAAGTTACAAATAGAAAGTTACGTTCTGGAACCTTCCAAAACAGTCGATCGTTTTTATTCCGTAAGATTAGGAATAATGGTTGCAAATTTGGAGCCAAATAGTTAGAAATTGCAAAGAAAATTACAACGTTAAGAAGGCACAAATAAGCAGGGAAACTGCAGACGCGTGTTTTGGTGTTACAAGGAACGCCATTTTCGATGCAAAAAATTGAGCTTATGGATGCACAGACATCCGACAAAAGCAACGGAAACAGAAGCGAACAGCTTAAAAAGCAAACATAGCGGATTACCTGAACACCAATAAAATTTTTTTAAGCCAAAAAAGATCCAATGGGAAAATAAAGATTGAACCGAAGCTTTCTACCAGGTACGAAATGGAAAGAAAGAATTCGATTGGCGACACGATAAGCCAAAAGGCTAACATAATAAAAAACACCAAGATAAACTGTTAACCGCAAGAACAAAAAAAGAGCAGAATGAAAGAAAGCGAATCGATAAATGAAAAAAAACAAAAAAAGAAAAATAAAGACAAGTAGAAAATAGGGAAAATGCCAGCAAAATCAAAGGAATAAATTAGAAAGGGAAAGGGCAGAATTATATAAAAGGACGCCAAACAGCAGAAAAATAAGGAATAGCATTGAGATCGTTGACTAAGTCAGAACTGTTTTTCAAAATATGGAAGGATTCCCAAAAATCAAGATCTGATGGGTTGGGGCATTTTTGGACAATTTGAAAAGAACTAAAATGGAAACAATGATTCTTTTCAAACAATGTTGCGCAATACTAGACTTATTCAATTGTTGCTTTTTTTATAATTCTGATGTTCCTTTAAGCGGAATTTCAAAGCACGTCGCGTTTGTCCGATATAAGAGAGATTGCAATTGCAATTAATTTTATAAATACCACAACTGTTAAGAGGATGAATGGGATCTTTATTGTTAAGAGAACTTTCATTAAAAAGAATTTGGTTGTTTTGCCATTATTTCCCTCTGTGAGTTATCAGGTTGCTAATATTCTCAAACGTTTCAATTTCCAATTGGTATTCTCCTCTACGAACAAACTATGTTTCTCTTCTCTTAAAGATCCCATTCATCCTCTTAACAGTTGTGGTATTTATAAAATTAATTGCAATTGCAATCTCGCTTATATCGGACAAATGCGACGTGCTTTGAAATTCCGCTTAAAGGAACATCAGAATTATGTAAAAAAGCAACAATTGAATAAGTCTAGCATTGCGCAATATTGTTGGGAAAAGAATCAATCTTTCCATTTTAATTCTTTTCAAATTGTCCAAAAATGCCCCAACCCATCAGATCTTGATTTTTGGGAATCCTTCCATATTTTGAAAAACAGTTTTGACTTAGTCAACGATCTCAATGCTATTCCTTATTTTTCTGCTTTTTGGCGTCCTTTTGTATAATTTTGCCATTTCCCTTTCTGATTTATTTCTTTGATTTTGCTGGCATTTTCCCTATTTTCTACTTGTCTTTATTTTTCTTTTTTGTTTCTTTCATTTATCGATTCGCTTTCTTTCATTCTGCTCTTTTTTTGTTCTTGCGGTTAACAGTTTAGCTTGGTGTTTTTTATTATGTTAGCCTTTTCGCTTATCGTGTCGCCAATTGAATTTTTTCTTTCCATTTCGTACCTGGTAGAAAGCTTCGGTTTAATCTTTATTTTCCCATTAGATCTTTTTTAGATTAAAATTTTTTTATTGGTGTTCAGGTAATCCGCTATGTTTGCTTTTTAAGCTGTTCGCTTCTGTTTCCGTTGCTTTTGTCGGATGTCTGTGCATCCATACGCTCACAACTTTTTTGCATTGATAAAGGCGTTCCTTGTAACGCAGAAACACGTGTCTGCAGTTTCCCTGCTCATTTGTGCATTGTAACGTTGTTATTTTCTGTACACCTGATATTACACTAGAACAACCGTGAAACCACTGGAATCTGTTAGACAAAGGAAAAATATAGGTCAAAGATTCTCCGATGGATGTCGCTGCTGGCGTTCCAATTGTTGTGCAATTATGCTTATTTATAAGCTACGGCATGCAGACCGCAAACATAGTTATGATCAAAAAGCAGTCTGAAAAATATCGTCTTCTCTAAAACCATGCTGTTTTACGCGTTCAAATAGTAGAAGAACACAGCAAATGACAAATTGAACAGATTATGCAATAACCATCAGTAAATTGAGTAAAAACCCGAAAAAGCGACGTTTAAAAACACAAATAGATGAAGTTAAAATTGGCGAACATGTTTCAAAAGCATAAAGCTTCCTTCTTCAGCGCCAAGCAAGAAATGGAAAGAAACAAAGTGCCGGGAGAGTTTAAATAGCAAAGGAGCAAAAGCTAGGCCAATCAGGAGTCAGCGTGTGCCGAGTCCTGATTTGGCGTTGCGTTGTCAGAAAATTTAAAAGCATGAAGTAAAATTGGCGAGATGTGTGGTACTGCAAAAGATTCGTTACAAATATTACTTAAATTTTTATGAACATGAAAGGCTTCTAAGAAATCCAACTCGCCAACAGTTGAAGGTCTGCAAATAATTTTAGCTTCGGAGAAAACAAATCTATGGCCCATTTCCCAACAGTGTTTCGCGATTGAGGATTTTGAGAGTTCTTTCTTTTTAACATAATTTTCATGTTCCTTTAACCTAAATTTTAGCGCCCTTCGGGTCTGTCCGACGTAACCAATTTGACATTCACATTTTATGTGATAAATGCCCCACTGATCAAATGGTTGGATGGGGTCTTTTAACTTGGAAAAAGTTAGTTTGTTGATGGGTCTGTAAATGACATGAAAATCGAACTTGCTGAGTATTCTGGAAATGCGAGGAGAGATTTTTGAATAAAATGGTAAGGCAACGAAATTGGTGGAAGGAACACTGGGTTTTTTGTGGGATGCACTGCGGTTCGAAAGTTTATTATAAGCATTGTCAATGATTTGATAAGAATAACCTCTGTCAACGGCCACACTCCTTAAGAAATTAAGTTCATCATTGAGAAGTGATTTGTCAGAACATATATTAATAGCGCGGTTAACAAACGTGTAAAAAGCAGACATTTTTTGTTTTATGGGATGACAGGAGCGAGAATGTGGAGGAAGACAAACAGCAAATGGTTTTCGGTAAACGGTAGTGGAAAATTGGTTATTGTTTTTTGAAATGAGTACGTCCAAAAAGGGCAAAGAATTATTACTTTCAAGTTCGGCAGTAAACTGAATGTTGGGATCAATGGAGTTCATTAAATCAATAACCACAGGAACTGTTTCCGCTGTGCCGTCCAAAAGGGTAAAAGTATCGTCGACGTATCTAAGCCAAAGTGGAAAATCAAATAATTGAAAGAGTTTTTGTTGAAAATAATCGATATACAATTTACTTAAGACAGGACTTAAGGGGTTACCCATAGCAAGCCCTTCGATTTGTTGATAGAATGTACCCCCAAAGACAAAGGTAGTGTGTTTAAGGCAAGTTTCAGTCAGAACTTTAAACGTCGCTTTTTCGGGTTTTTACTCATTTTAACACAAAGTGAACTGCTTTTAATTCATCAGTAAATTGTTTTTTTTTTTTCAGTAAAGTCAACCCGGCTTTTATGCTTGCTACAGTCATACATGTAGTTTCTTTTGAAATACACTGCGATGCAAAAGTTTAGACAAATGGCAAACATATGAATAAAAAGAAAACTATTCAACGAAATGCTTTCAAATTTCTACTGCAGGTGCACAATATGGTCCCAAATACGTGTCTGGAGTTCTTAAAACTATAACTGTAATCAAATTTTGGATATTACAAAAGACATTTTTTTTACATTGTTGCAAAAGTTTAGACAATAGTCAGATTTTATGCAAATATCCCTTGAAATGTGATTGGTGGAGGAAATGCGGTACTTTATTATTCATTTATAAAGTGCAGAGATTGCTGAATAAACAATTAAAATTTTAAAAGCTCTGTAGTTCTCATCTAAAGAAGATGAGAAAGTTTGGAAGCCGAAACTTGAAAATGAACCTACTTTATTAATTTTTTGTCTTTTAAATCGGCTGTAGTATGTTAGTACGTTGTTTTTTACTTTATGGACAGCAAATTCAGACATGCGTATCGATCAAAAGACCAAGAAAAAATATATTTCTTAAAGATGAAGGAATTGAAAAAACGGCTCGAACTGACGATTTGCCCCTGAATCCTACAAAACTTGAACTTGGGTCAAAAACAGCACGTGACAGCATAAATAGATGAACAACTGCATCAGAATGCATTAAAAAAAGCAAAGAATTGTGCTTGAGCCTTTTCGGACAGAGTGTCCCAAATAAGCCAGATTTTATTGGTAAAAGCAACACAACATAATGATCATTGGATATTTCTTAAGTCCCGCGAAAATAATTATAATCCATCTAGGCTATCACAATTTTAATAATTTTTATCAAAGAAAGTACCATTCATTTTTTTAGTCACGATGATACATATGCTGAATTTAAACATTAAACTATGGCTTATTTAGGACACTCTGTTCGAAACGCTCAGGCACAATTCTTCGTTTTTTTATGCATTCCGATTCAGTTGTTTATCTACTTATGCTGTCACGTGCTGTTTTTGACCCAAGTTGAAGTTTTGTAGGATTAAGGGGCGAATCGTCAGTCTGAACCGTTTTTTCAATTCCTTCATCCTTAAGAAATCTCATTTTCCTTGTTTTTTTTTTATCGATACGCATGTCTGAATTTGCTCTCTAGAAAGTAAAAAACAATGTAATACCATACTAGAGCCGATTTAAAAGACAAATATTTAATAAAGTAGGTTCATTTTCAAATTTCGGTTTCCAAACTTTCTCATCTTCTTTTCACGAGAACTAAAGAGCTTCTGAGATTTTGATTTTTTATTCAGCAATCTCTGCACTTTATAAATGAATGATACAGTCCCGCATTTCCTCCACCAATCACATTTCAAGGGATATTTGCATAAAATCTGACTATTGTCTAAACTTTTGCAACAATGTAAAAAAATGTCTTTTGTGATATCCAAAATTTGATTCCAGTTATAGTTTTAAGATCTCCAGACACGTATTTGGGACCATATTGTGTACCTGCAGTACAAATTTGAAAGCATTTCTTTGAATAGTTTTCTTTTTATCCACATATTTGCATTTTGCCTAAACTTTTGCATCGCAGTGTACGTAATTTTGTCAATTGAATTATAAATTTTCCGAAACACTTAGAATTTATTGCTTCCTTTCGACTAACAACATTTTCACATAAACGAGAACTTTTAGTATTCTTTTCTTCTTAAATTATCCTGACAGCGCCATCTATTCGTACACTTTGGAACTATTTTTTCCTTCGAAAAACAAATTCCCTTGCCCTAACGACTGTACTGGTGAAATATCAAGTCAATTTTTATGAAGATTTTGAAACCGTAACGTTGATTATAGTTATGTGGTATTTTAATTTTACATGTGTTTCGTTTTGCGAGATTTATCTTAATGAGGTACAGCCCTTGGCAAAAAAAAAGAAAAAAAAATCACCACTGATTTAAAGAATTTTGTAAAACAATCTCATTTTCAGAAATTTCGCCAACATACTTTTTGCTGTTTTCAGGCAATTATGCCTTCTACAAGTGATATAGTGGAGTGGGGATCCCGTGTGAATTTGCAATTTTTCATCGTGGAAGGCCAGATGCCCTTGATGGCACAATTCATCGCCTCTGCGGCATACGCTGAACAGCAAGACAGAATGGATAACTACAAATCTGGTATGCATATTTGTTATTAAAAATAATTATTTGTCGCCTAAATATTTGTATTACTTACAATGGAACACCTCCGACGATATTTCTCTTACATATTTCTGGCTTAATCATTTCATTTGACATTATATTGCATCATCGTATTTACACTAAACTTACACAATGAGAGCATTCAATTAAATTTCCCCGTAGGCACTAATGTTAAGTTTTTTTTTTTTTGAATGTTTCAAAATTGAATGAAATTGTTCAAATTAAAACTTGAAATATGGGAATGAGGTATCCTCTCCGAGATCTTTTGAACAAAAAAAAGTTTATTCAATTCTGACTGTGTTCACTCAAAAGTTATTAAGGGGGGGGAGGCAGGTTGTTTGAACGGTTCAATGTTGAACGAAAAATTGTTCAAATTGGGAATTTAAATGCGGGAATGAAGTATCCTTGCCGAGATCTTTCGAACAAAGAAAAGTTTGTTCAAATCGGACTGTTCACTCAAAGGTTATTAGGGGTGACAGATTGTTTGATCAGTTCAGTGTTGAACGAAAAACTGTTCAAATCGAAATTTAAATACAGGAATGAAGTATCCTTGATGAGATCTTTCAAGCAAAAAAAAGTTTGTTCAAATCAGACTGCTCATTTAGAAGTTATTGGGGGGGGGGGGGGGGCAGACCGACAGACACACAAATTCTTCATCTTTAAACCCTACTTTTCAATATTTAATTTTTCGATATTTACTTAATTTTTTTACTCCTTCTTGCCTTTTTTTAAATTTTTTTAAGAAGCATTAAGCCTTTTTTAACGCTTGTTACGTCTTTCTTTTATTTTAACGGGAAAGTAGGCTAAAAACCGAAATCCTTGATAAAAGATTTTTTAAAAATAAAGTCGTTTCCAAAAAGGAAAGAAGAATGAATGAACACGAAAAAAAAAAAAAAAAAAAGAACAGCCCAAAATTAATCTTTAAATACATGTAGTTACCTATAGATAATAGCGCATTTAATCCATTATACTTACCTATATATTGCACATTTTGTTCTGCATCTATGACTACCAACTACTCATTTAAAACTATTTAAACGTCTTTTAACAGCAACTTAATGTTTGCATATGTTGGAAAGTTCTTTTTTTTTGTGTCCGTTGGTATGTTTAAATGCTTTCCTAGCTTGTATCATTGCATTCAAAAGTACTTAGTACACTAAAGTGCTCACTTTACGCAAGAATTAAAGGAAATTCATTTTTAGTTGGAATTGACAAAGTTCGCTAAAAAGAAAAAAAAATCTTTGAAAAATTCTAATTTTAAAATAAATGGAACGTATTAAGTAGGCAAAGGAATAAAAAATGTACAACATAAAGTTAGAAGCAATCTAATTATAAGATTCTAAATCATTAATTATCTTTTATTCCAGCTTGCGAGCTTTTCTTTTCTATACATAAAAAGCTAATTATTCAAATGGTATTCCAAAAAAAAAAAAAAAAAATACAAACATTTCACATTGAAGTACGCAATTAAAGTTAAATTTAAGAACTTTTCCTTTTATTCATTCCAATTCATTATGTTATCTTAATTTACATCAAGGCCAGAATAGTCAAGAAAAATAAACAAATGCTCGGTCGTGTCGGTGTATGTAGGGTTTTTTCTAAGCGGTTAACATAAATTTTAATTTTCTAGCAAAACTAATACCTATTTCCGTGTTTTTTTTTAAATTTTTTTAAATTAAGGTTCAGAAGTCGACCACCTTCCATTGTTACGTTTTGAATGAACTTCGAAATTTTATAATTTGAGTCTGGTATTCTAAACGGACCTTACACGAGCTTAAACGCACAATGAATAAAGAACATTGTATTTGTCACAAAAAAAAGCCTCTTTTGCTTAATATCTTTAACTTCTTTATTTGCATTAAACATCTAGTCTTCCTTTCTCTATTTTTTATTAAACTATATTTTATTCCTTTTTTTCAAAACTCAGTCTTTCTTTTCAGACACTTAACAGATCAGCTGCGTCAGCTAACTCACGCAGTAAAAGCAAAATTTTTCATTTTTTTTTGGCCGCAATACTGCGTGAATGAAGCAGAAATTATAATCTCATTGTTTTTACCTTAAACGCATTATCTTCACAAGTCTGACTAGTTTAGTTTTAATATCTTTCGTTAATTTTGTGATATCTTTTATGCAATTTATTTCTGTATGTATCTTTTCGTTTTTATAATGATGTTTCACGCGCTTTTTCAAACGACCTAGTCTGTGATCTTGATGCTTAATGAAAAACATTGATGCAATTTTGGCACTAAAAACCTACTATACATTTCTCTAATGCAGTATAATTTAGAGTCTGGTATATCTGAAATAAAGTGAGGTGGCTCGAGGTACACACGTTAGTCGTAACCCCAACAAAAACTTGGAAAAAAAAAAAAAAGAGTTGAAATTGTTCATTGTTAAAAATACGGTTTACTGTTTGCCCGAGTTTTCGACGGTCGTTTGTAGATGGTAAATAAGTGTGCGTCATTTTAGTCGTTGCGTGCAATCCGAAGTAATCTAGAAGCATCTGCTTTTAGTTTACTGCATTTATAATTAATTTCTGAATGAGAATTAGCACACAGTCTTTCAAAGTGAAATACGGAGGCCTTTTTTTCCAAATAATGAGTCCTCATCAAAAAATCCACATAAATAAAACAAAGAATATGTCTGTGTATATGTTTATATGTGTGTGTGTGTACCTTATACAAATCCACAGTTTACATAGGATCTGGGCGAAATTTGGCAGAGAGATACTTAGGCACCTGGGAAGGATCATAGGGTGGTTTTTGAGCGGGAAAAAATACCGATCCGTTCGAATTTTGAATAAAGGACTTCAAAATAGCTCTTTTTACCCGAAATACTTATAGGATCTTCTCGATCTTGGTCTCATCCGAAAGAACGCAAAAAAACCTTTTAGGAGAGTTTCCTTCCTACGGTTTTCAAAACCACTAATCGATATCTCTACCCTGGAAAAAGATACGGGTTTTTAAAAGAAAGCGGAATTTAATTTTTAATTGAAAATCGACGATCATCTGCGAGTGAAAAATATATCATTAATGATTTCTATCTGTTACTATTTTGGCCTGAGTGCTGCAAAAATCAAATTCTTAAATTGCTTTTTGCCATTAGTGCCAGAGAATAATTCATTCTCCCCCCCCCAAGCCAGTTTCAATAGAATTGTAATCCTAAACCTTCATTTTATTTTCCCAATCAGTTCTGGCTAAAGAAATTCGAGGAGGAGGGATGAATAATAATAATCAGCGTGAAACATACAGTAAATTGAAATATCACCAGGGAAAAAAATATCGTCTGTCCCTGTTGAAGGAATTGAAAACTTGTGTAAAAAAAAATAGATCAGAAAGATTTTTAGATCTCCGTGCTGTTTTTTTTTTGCTAATAAAAGATATTTTACTGTTATTTTTCTGAACTTATATGCTGCATTTAAAATCCGAGCAAAGCTGGGCACAAAAGCTAGTAAAAAATAAAATTCTTGATTACACGTAGCACTTGGCCTCTTTAATACGTGGGAAAATACGCTTGCTTAATTTCAGTTATTTTTCTTTCTCTGTTTCTTTTTAAGCAAATCTATTATAATGACAGCAATAAAAAAGCTCATCTGTCTGAAGTTCATTTAAAATTTTGATATTTTAATGCTAATATTCAATTGACATTGAAAAATTAAAGCACTGTTCTAGATTCGTGAATTTTAGCACCATACTTTAAGGGGAAACAAAATAAAACAATGTTAATTTTGTTGTTGGTTAAAAACATAAATTCAATAATGTTTTTATATTATGCAATGTTTCGACTTACGTGTCAGTAGTTTCGACTTTTTTCTATTTTTTGATTTCCTCTAATGTGAATGCAAATTTTGCAGTTGCTGAAGAAGTTGATCTGGTGTGGAAGGGTTACTTACAGCTGAACGGGATTGATTCTAGCTACGATACAAAAGAAGCGAGGGAAGAAATCGAGGCGGAAGTACGTGACGAAAGAGCGCAGATGAAAGACGGACTAGCTCAGGTATGAAATCCATTAGTCTACAAGTCGTTCTTTCAAGTTAATAAAGACAATACCCTGTGTAACCAGCGCTGGCGGCTCAAACTAAAATTAATTTCCCATTCACCGCACTTTCCCCCTGATGGTTGTCATAGTTATGGCGCTATGGATTTTTTCCCTACTTAGCTTTTGCAACAATGGTTAAATGCAAACGGTTAAAATTGCTTTGTACGTAAACTATTATTCTATTGAAAAATCAGCGTTAATGAAGTACAACTTTTTCTTAGAAATTCTTGTTTTATTTATGTATGCCTAGATTTGTTAGGAAACGTTGAGAAATAACTTAGACATGAGGATATAAATAAAAGCGTAAGCATTATTCGATAAACATAAAATAATTGAAATACATCAAGAGCACTACATAAAAAAAAAGAGTGGAGCTGTTTTCTTTCATACAGTTTCCATGGGGACAACGCAAAATTTCTAAACTTGATACGCCTATTTTAAAGTAACCGAGTATAGTTGTTATATATATTGTTAAGTATGATGAAAGTGAAAAACCAACGTCAATGAAGCAACTAACAAGCGACACTTGTGCTGTTGGAGATGTGTTGTTAATAGAGTTTGAGGTTTTTGAATCAAAGCTAAAGGGTTTTGTAGCTATGAAAAATTAAATTAAAAAAAAACCTACATTAATTTTATTTACTATTTTGTTTTGGAGTTTAGCTAATGATTTACAAAATTGTACTACTGCAATTTTGACTAGCGTCACATTTTCTGGTGTCGGTGCTTTTATGTCCCCTTTAACAGCAATTATTTTTAATGTAAGTGATCCTTAAAAGAAGAACAATCCTCAACGTAAAAAGGAGTTTTGTCGCAAGTGTATACTAGCTGTACAAATCTAAAATTTTACTATGCGCAGCTCAAAAGAAATTTAAGTATTTTTTTATTTGCTTGAAAGACTTTTTTTTCCATTTAACTTCTGCTAAAGAGTTGATTTTTTCCACACTACGCAATAAAAAAGGATGCATCAAAATTCTTCGTGAACTTCAGAATAACTGATTCCGCTTACAAAACACCAAAACTGCACATTATTTGAAAGTAATTCTACTCTTTGCCATCGCTCATCGAAATGTCTGTTTCTATCTCTGAAATGTGAGGTCAATCGGCGGTCATAGTTTTCCCATTGGTACAGCAAAATATCCTTCATTTTGTTGACTCACGGTGGGAGAAGTTTCTCATACATTGTTAAAGTTTCCTATTACGCTGATATTTATAAAAGAAGCTTTTTTTTTTCAAAGTGACACTTTCAGTGGCTTGGAGTCTGCGGCTGTATAATTTGCGAATTTTTCATTCTATTCCAGCTAAAATTTCTCACATCTTTCGGAAAATTTTAAAAGTAATAGTTAAGTGTCAGATTTAAATACATTTGCAGCTGAAAAGAGAAGCATTCTACGTATCAAATGAAATGCAGAAGTTTCTTATTTAAACACCACCTTTTTCCCCCTGAACCGTTCTTATGAAGTTAAGAAGTTTCTTGTTTAACACCATATTTTTTTCCCCCTCTTATATGCGCAGTTTCTTAAATGTATTGTTTTCAAAATTAGAGAAGTATTGTGTAATCACCAACTTCTACTTTGTAATCCGTTTGCTGTTTTCTTTATCTTTTTTTAATTGGAAAAAGTAAAATAAGTAACAGGAAGAGATGCGGAAAACCAAGCCTTAAATGTTCATAAAATAAATCCTAAAAACGCTCAAAAAATTTATAGAAAAACCAGCTGACCCGTGGGAAGTATTCGCACTCGACAGTGAAAACTTAAAACTCTGCTTTAAAAAAAAAAAAAAAAAAAAAAAAAAAAAAAAAAAAAAAAAAAAAAAAAAGTTAATTTTTTTCTTTATATTTTGTCAAGAGCGGGAAAAAAATCTTTAAAATGATGCCTTACGTATGAAGTTTGATAAAGTATTAAGAAAAATATGACATACCGCCTCCAAAAAAAAAAAAAAAAATCCATTGAGAAATTATTATGATGACACTGAGATTTATCATGTTGAAATTAACGTTTTTTTTCTGGTTTTAATGTAACACCTAGTATGTATTATAGTTCCCTGTAATAAGTTTAGATTTTATATTTAGAGAAATTTGCGTCGGAATTCAACTTCAATCCAAAACGACATTTTTTCGCAAAAGGCAAATCGAACCCTTGAGCTTCGTGTTATTTGAACACCACTTTGACCAATTTAGTTAATGCGCCTCAGTTCTGGGGTGCTATCTATTAACGGAATGCGTGATAAAATAATAAAAATTCAGATCAATGCCTCTATTTTATTGCAATATTAAAAAAAAAAAAAGTCTGCAATTTACCGATGTAAGTTTTCTTTTCTGATTTTTACAGCAGCACTGAATAAGTTTAAATTGCATATAACAGACATAAATTGCATAAAACAGAAATTTAAATCGGAATTCTGCTGAAAAAAATTGGTGTCCATGGGAAATCGGCTCACAGCGTAAATAAAAAACAGATTAAATCTGTTCTGCGAGGAAAGCAACCAATATTTTACTTATATATTTTTGTTCGCCGAAAAAGCTGGAAAATATCTTTAAAATGATACCTTATTTTTGAAATTTGATAAATAACTGAAGAAGTTACGGTGTTAGCACGAAAAAACTTTTGAGGAATAATATATATGACGCAAAAAGTGCAATTTTAAGCTAAAAAATGCACTACGCGAAAATGAAAAATTCTAATATTTTTTTAGCATCATCAAATGACTTTCGTACCAAATTTTTTGTATCGATAACAGGTAAATATTTTTTTCAGAAAACTTAACTCGCTTTAAATACTGAGTAATTAAATGTTTTTTTTACATCACCCCAACTTGAAGACCAGCTGTTTTCCGAAAGGGAATTTTTGAATTTGGAAAAGCTTCTTTCAAGCTTGTAAACACGCTGAGCACAGTTGAAGTGAATGGAATCTGTCACATGAATTTCACATCCTGTACTTTTATGAATTTAAAAGACTTGTAACCTACCCTATAGTTTCTTGAACAATGGAGAGGAACACATCGTCTTGCAAGTGCGATGATACCAACAGCTTAAAGGATCTTGAAATTGTTTGTTTCAAACGGGGCTTTTCACTCCAGGGCCCCCGTACCTACCACAACTCATGGTTTAACCGGTTGGATGGGGCCCTGAAGAGTGCTCTGTTCTTTTGATCCGGAGCAAGGGCCGAGCAAATCCTTGGCCCAGTAGCCCCAGAGGTATCGTTTCACTTGGAGGACTTTATGACCATGACCCTTATTTAACGTCGGCCAGCCGCCATTAGTAACGACGGTGGATCTTTGATCGGCAAGGATCGAACCTGGAACCCTCCAATTACGCATTACCGATCGGGCTACCGCTTTCAAACGGGACTGCGTTTGGTTGCTAACCATTTGCAGACTTAGGGCCATGCTCCACATCGACGTAAAGCAGAAAAATTAGGCAGAAGCGTAAAATGGATTCAATGGTGTTCCTATGGAAAGTACCCGGATTTTCGGTTTCTGCCTTCAGTTTCGGTCGCGTTTTACGCTGATGTGGAGCATGGCCCTAAGTGTATTCCCCGAGATGGGCTCCCATTCTTTCATGTAGCACTATTTCCAGCGGAATGCCCTTGCCACGAGAATTTCGGCGCCCAGTTTCCCCACTAGATGGATGTACCTAGGCTCTATTCGATGCGAATCTGCACAAGGAATTTAATTTCGCCAAGAGTTAGTGCAGTAAACGTCTGGTTTAGAATTCCAAAACTAGCTAACCAAATCACAATCGTAATCAAGAGTAAATTGAAATAAATATTTTTATCATTAACTAATAATAATAATAATAATAATGTCTCATAACAAAAGAATAATAATAAAATAAAAATAGTAGTCTTAAAAATGGCAAAAATGCTGTGAAAATCTTTTCGAACTATCCCAAAATTTGCAAATGTAATAAAATGCAAATAAGGGCAGAAAAAATGCATTAGCGGCAATTTCCAGCGTCTGCTTAGAACAAAGGTTTTTAAACTCAAATAAACCAAAAGCGAATGAAAAGAATGAATTAAAGATTTAAGTGGGGTTTAATGATTCCTTTCTTAAGACAATTATTTTTAAAACGTTAATTCAAAGATAAACTAACCTGGTCTTCTATTTACCAAGTTCGTCTTTTTACCAGCATTTACCACAAGTCTTCGGCCTTCAGTCGCTTTATATAATGCTTTTACGAGCAAAAATGCATTTTCAAAGTAAAATAAGTTCTTTAGAAAATTTTTTATTGTAGAAAAAGGTTGACTGTAGGATCGAAAGTATTAACAACTACAAATTCTATCAATTCACTTGGTATTATTATCTGTACCTCAGAACCAGACTAACGTAAGTCCATTTTCATGATTTTTCAGTAGAGGGCAAAAACGATTGCCGAATACATGCAAAAGATGAGACTCGTGCTCTTTGAATGCTCCTAAATATTTGTAAAGGAATTTGTTTTATAGAGTAACGCTCTCATGGGTGGATGCGGAATAAGATTCTAAATACAATGAAGCAATAAAGTGAAAATCGCCATTTTCGGACTTACATCGTTCTGGTTCTGAGGTACCGTTATTTCCTTACCTGAAATAATTTTGCGTTGAAAATAAATTCCATATTTTGATTTACATAAATATTTACTTAACTCCACTAGAGAACGGGTTATGTAACGTGCATACTAAATTTCAGACTTGCCAGTAATAGGGTTATTTGAACACGTATGTCTATTACAAAAAGTAATTATTTTTTACAGTGCGTTCATACTTGATTCAGCAGGTAATCGGGCAAAATAGATTCCGAGAGCCTTCTCTAACGCATAGGGAAAGCTGTCAGCCATAAAATATATCATTTCATCAAACATTGGGGGAATGTTATTTTTAGTGAATAGGGCACCAAAAGTATTGGGGCACTTACAAAAACTCGCCATAGAGAAATTGTCTCTATAACATTTGTTCCTTAAAATTTAGATATCCTGATAAACATTAAATCATACATGCATTGTGGGGGCTGATTTTTTTTGGATCATAATTAATTGGTAAATAGCTGGAAATTTTAGAACTTAATTTACTCACTATGCATATTTATTTTACATATTTTCGTGAAGGTATCGTTTTTCGTGAAGGTTCAAAACGATGAGAGCATACAAGAGAAATATCTAACTCGAATAATAAACGAATATATTGAAAATTCATTGAAATAAGGAAGATTTAAAGCAATTATTTTTTCACTGCGCATACGCGAAGGTTAGCAATTTCTAATTATATATATTTTTTAATCATTTAGAAACTTCAACTCATAAAAAGATCCAGTTGAATTTCTTGAAAATGTAGCAAGACAGATTGAATCTGTAGCTCCCCAATGAGCAAATTTTCAATTATTCTTGGATATATGAAGAGCAGCAAACTTTTATTTGTATGCAAATAAATTTCTGAAAGTTATAAGCTACTTCTAGCTATTTACAATAAATTACGGTCAAAAAACGTTTTTGCCCTTCCACCCCTTTTTCTTTTGGTCCTTACATGCACGGGTGACTTAATTTTTATTGGGGAATGTCAGCTGTAGATTATATTCTATGGGATATAGAGACAATTGGTCTCTTATTTCTTAAGAAATCCTTAAAAATGCGGATGTTGAAACTGTCTCAGTGCTCTTATTAATGTATAGTGTATTATGAAAGCTGTTATAGTAAGCTCTAACCAAAATATACTCTGAGAAATTTGACAGTTAGGGGTGTGTTGGCCAACCATCTATTCTCTCCCCCGTACATAATTTTATATTATTGATGAACGCATTTCATGTAATCTGGAACCACATGTCTATATTTATATTGCTAAGTAATAAATTGAACTTCTACTTCATTTTTCTAACACGACTTGTAATATTTTCATAATGCCTAATTTAACTTGTTTTGGTGTTGCCATCTGTCAAACTAAGAAACTAAGAAAGTGCTGCTGTAGAAATACCCATTTGAGCTGGTTTTTAGCCTACTTTCCCGTTAAAAATAAAAGAAAGACGAAAAAAGTATTAAAAGTAGCTTAATGCATCTAAAAAATATCGCCAAGTCCAAACAATATCGCCAAGTTAAAAAAACATCGCCAAGTCCAAAAAATATCGCCAAGTTAAAAAAATAAAAAAGTAAAATGAATATCGAAAAATTAAAAATTTGAAAGTGGGGTATTGAGATGGGGAATTTGTGTGTCGGTCGGTCGGTCGGTCTGTCTGTCCCCCCCCCCCCCCAATAACTTTTGAATGAACATTCCGATTTGGACAAACTTTTTTTTGTTGGAAAGATCTCGGCGAGTACAGCTTATTCCCATATTTGATTTTTCGATTTGAACAATTTTTGGTTCAACTTCGAACCGTTCAAACAACCTGTCCCGCGATGCTAACTTTTGAGTGAACAGTCCGATTTGAACAAACTTTTTTTTGTTCGAAAGATCTTTTCAAGGATACTTCATTCCCGTATCTACATTTTCGATTTGAACAATTTTTCATTCAACATTGAACCGTTCAAACAAGCTGTCACCCCTAATAACTTTTGAATGAACATTCCGATTTGGACAAACTTTTTTTTGTTGGAAAGATCTCGGCGAGTACAGCTTATTCCCATATTTGATTTTTCGATTTGAACATTTTTTGGTTCAACTTCAAACCGTTCAAACAACCTGTCCCGCGATGCTAACTTTTGAGTGAACAGTCCGATTTGAACAAACTTTCTTTTGTTCGAAAGATCTTTTCAAGGATACTTCCTTCCCGTATCTACATTTTCGATTTGAACAATTTTTCGTTCAACATTGAACCGTTCAAACAAACTGTCACCCCTAATAACTTTTGAATGAACAGTCCGATTTAAACAAACTTTTTTTTGTTCGAAGCATCTCGGCAAGGATACTTTATTACCGTATTTTAATTTTCAATTTGAACATTTTTGGTTCAACATTGAACCGTTTAAGCAACTTTTCTCCACCTAATAACTTTTGAGTGAACCGTCCGAATGGAATCAACTTTTTTTTTGTTTGAAAGATCTCGGAGAGACTTTCCCATACCTTTCCATATTTCGCGTTTTGATTTGAACCATTTTTCGTTCAATATTGAACCGTTCAAACAACCTATCCCGCGATGCTAACTTTTGAGTGAACAGTCCGATTTGAACAAACTTTTTTTTGTTCGAAAGATCTTTTCAAGGATACTTCATTCCCGTATCTACATTTTCGATTTGAACAATTTTTCATTCAACATTGAACCGTTCAAACAAGCTGTCACCCCTAATAACTTTTGAGTGAACAGTCCGATTTAAATAAACTATTTTTTTCGTTCGAAGGATCTCAGCAAGGATACTTCATGCCCGTATGTACATTTTCAATTTGAACACTTTTTCGTTCAACATTGTACCGTTCAAGCAACCTTTCCCCACCTAATAACTTTTGAGTGAACCGTCCGAGTGGAATCAACTTTTTTTTTGTTTGAAAGATCTCGGAGAGACTTTCCCATACATTTCCATATTTCGCTTTTTGATTTGAACCATTTTTCGTTCAATATTGAACCGTTTAGAAAAAAAATTAACATTAGCGCCTTCGGGGAATTTATTCTGAATGTTGATCCTGAACTTAAAGTCGGATTTCCTACAAACTAACTTTGTAAGAAAATGGTTTTGATAAATAATGTTTGTAAAGTACTTTTCTGAGTAATCTTCTGTGAGGACTCTGATTCCGACTCTGACTCCGCAAACATGGCGGAAATGCAGGCTCAGAAAAAAAATGACTGACTGTGCAGACGATTTTTTGTTTATTTATTCATTTGTTTTATTTTATTTATTATTATTATATTATTATTATTATTATTATTTTTTGGCAGACGATTTGTTTTGTAACAGAAATTTTTCATTCACGAGAACAGTTTGTTCTTTATTTATATTTAACAACTGGCAACAGATTTAAAGTGAAATTCGAGACATATTAACGGACGAGTTTTTTTTTTCTTTTTTTTCTTTCTTTGATAAAATGTGTTTTGATGCTCTTTGTACTTTTATTTTATTTATTTATTTATTTTATTATTATTATTATTATTATTATTTATTTATTTATTTTTTTTTTTGAAAACGATGGAGGATTTTTTCTACGGAGGAACTGTAACAGTTACACTCTTTAAAAGGTGCGACGAAACTTTATTTTATCGTTAATTACTTTTTACGTGTCTATTTCATCTGATGAGAGGGGTATATTTTGCTTTTCGAAATCAGCTCTAAGTGCTAAAAAGGTATGTTTGACATAATTTTCAGTCTCAGATAGTCAAGAGAATAATAATCAGATGCGAGAATGCCGATGTCGATGTACGGGAAAGTAGGCTCGTTTAGTTCTTGACAGAACTTCTTGTTATATCTTAAATGTTCCATGTGGAATTTATCGGGTATTTGTTCGGATTTTTTTTTTTCATAACAAGACGCAATTGCACAAAACGCAGTTTATCCTACTATAATACACTCGATGCAAAAAAGCCACGTTTACAGAAATATTTCGCGACACCTCCATAGAACCTGGAAAATGTTGAGTTTTCTAGTCTCAATGTGAAATTTATATATATAACAAAAAAAAAAAAAAAAAAAAAAGACGAAACGGTTCTTTCCCAGAAAAAACTATATGAACCGTTTTTTCAGAAAACACTGACACTATTTTTTTTTAAATTCATTTTTATGCTTTCAAAAACAAAAACATCGTTCTCAACTCGGTTCGCTTAAGGTGTTCGCGTATAAATCGAATGCACACAAATAGCAGCTTTGAAGTACAAAGTATGGAGAACCTTAGGAAATAGGACATAAAATGAAATAAAAGAAAAAAAAACATTTTTCATGTTGTTTTTATTTTATGTAACATATTTATTGGTTCATATCCCTTCCATTTATACCGCAAACTTTCTCTCCCTATTAAAACTTTAGTTTCAACAACTGATATAGAAAGCCAAATGTTCAATGTGTTATTGATAAAGAAAGATATTTTTGACATGAAACGACAGTTTTTAGGATATCATTGCTTTTAAATGGCAGTTTATTCGATACTGTATAAAGCATATTGAATAGGGTCAAAATCGCTAAAAATGATCATAATGTTTACTCGCTGCGTTATATTTCCCGAACTTGAAACTATTATGAACATAAAAGTCCCTTTTGCATTTGTTTAAAAGAAGAAAATAGTGTGATTTCCAGTTTTCATGTTCGTAACAATAATCTGATATTTATATTTTTTGTGTCGTGTACTGTTTTATGGACTCGGGCGTTGATAGTATTACAAAAATAGTTTTTCTCAGTTTTACAAAGTTCTGTGTATGGGTTCTATTTAAAAAAAATCACTTTTTGTTCCAACTTTTTTCAAATTGAGTTAGAGAGTCTGCCCTTCAACGACCTCTTATCTTTTACAAACAGATTTTATCTGAGCATAAAATTACATATTTTGGGACAATTCCTAAAACCTGTTAGGAACTGCATGGGCGGGAAATGTTATGACGGAATACATCTTGAAAATCTGGTTTCAAATAACTAGATGTTTTTTAATTTCATGTTCGAAATTATATTTGTTATGAAAATTATATCCTAATTTCATATTATCTGTCAAAAAGCTGTCGTATTATGAGAGTTCGAAATGATATTTCTATTACTCAAACGAATGGTACGTGGCATGTAAATTAATTGTAATTAATTGTGAATACGGTAACAAATCATGGTTTGCTGTTTTGACTGCTGCTTCTATAAGATTTTCACAGTTGGAATACATACGTAGGCTCCAAAATATTCAGGGACTACGCTCACCAATGAAAATTAAAGCAAGTAGCTAAAGTAAAAAAAATAAATGCACTCTGTTATTGCAGGGCCGAATTTAGCTCCATGCCACCCCTAGGCAAATTTAAAATCTCCTGGATGTAGAATGTAACACCCACTAGGACACTAGGAGGTAATATCCTTAACCGGTGTCCAAAGTTATTGATAAGTCTTTGCGTTTCTTTTGAGATACCAACTTAACAATTTCGTTTCTCAAATCCAGAGTAAGGAAACTGCCATCAGAAAAGGATTCTCGTCCGTCTTCAAAACGCCGCGCCGGTAAAGTAAGACCACAGACTAGGTAAGACCACGGAGATATGGTGAATGGACTGGAAACGGAAACGGCCCACTTCATTTGGAAATAGGTTGGACTAGTGAGAACGCGCGACTTTACTGCTTACGCGTTTTCGCAGATCCAACCTATTTCACAATGAAGTGGTCCGTTTCCGCTTCCAGTAAATCCGCCATCTCTCCGCGGTCTAGCTTTACCATTCGTATACCCTTTCTCTCTTAATCGTGAAACCGTAGTACACCTTAACCCATTAATGCCCAAGTTTTTTTAAACAATTTTTTCAATTTTTATCTGCTTAAAACTCTTACTTGGAATAGTTTACATACATTTTAGGCTTAAAATAGTTCGCCGTTGCCATATTTATTAAGTTATTTAACGTCCTGTTTATGGGATATTTTGCACATATGTGAGAAAAATACGACCTTACTTGACTTTACTTGTGCAAAGCAACATTACAGAAGGCATCTGTGATCAATTTTAAGCAAATCATTTTAAAATAGTTTAATTTTATGAAAAATATGTGCGCAAAAAATCCCCTACTTTCTGCGGCTACCCATGCTGGATCGTTGCTTGAGTGATTTGTCTGAAAATAGCTGTCAATAAATAAACTCTGGTATCCAAATAGTGGCTCTAACTGGTTTTCTCAAGAAGACTATTAAACTTGTGAGAAATAGCTTAAATAAAATGATATACCCATTACAGGTTTTTGTATGCAATAACTAACAAGCGTCCCGTTTTTAGGCTACTGCGCATAAATGGGTTAATGTGCATCTCTTAAGTCTCTAAAGGCGTTTTAACTAAACAATAACAAAGTTTTATGCTACGGCTTTGATCTAGAAAACCCATGTTTCCCATATCGATGAAGAGCTTATCGAAAAATCGTCTATACGCTTAATTCAGTTATATGACAAGGCTATGAAATTATCCAATCCTTTAAGAGACAGATAAGTGAATGCATGTCATACAAATTTACTTTAAGTACAAAAGAAAGGTAAATTCTTGAGGCTTCCTAATATCAATGCAATGTAGCAAAAACTGCAGTATAAATTATTTTTCAGAAAAATCTAGAGATGTTTGAAGTATTGGAATTCCTACCATTTGAGGTTCTTGCAGACTCCGAAGTCTACGGTCAAGCAGTTAGCGCTCTTGCAGAAACTAGGCCATTGAACAAAGGTAGTAAGGTAAGCAGTTCAAATATATTATTTTTCAAAGATCAACGAGAGGGGAGACTCGGTTTTAGAGAGAAGAACAAGTCTCAAAACTGCAATGGTACAAAATTTTAATAATGACAACATTACTGAACAGCCATGGTAGGTTTACATCCCCAATCATTAGATGATCCGTATTGCACATACTTTTGATTTTATGTGTCAATGTTAGTTTGTAGAGTTGAGATTATTTTTTTGAATTGTGGATCAATTCTTGAAGAAGCTAATTGCTCTATTCAGATGCTCATTTTTTTCATGCATTTTAAAAAATGGTTCTTTTTAATCTCTAAAGATATGTGGTAGGTACGGGGGACCCTGGAGTGAGAAGTGAAGTGTAAAATGTAATTCGAAAGTGTAAAATGAATTCGAAAATGGGATTTTTGCTGTTTCTTTCCAACATGTCACCGTACTTGATGCCCTAGTGTGAAGTAATTCAGTTTTTTGATGTCATGTCGAATTATGTCAATGCTTTACATCAAACAGTTGATTCCAATTTAATGAAAAAATATTCTGCCAGCTTCCTGTTTGCCCATAATCATGGTCATCTGTAAATAAAGGGATTGTAGTATTAAATTAATTAATATTAATATTTTTTTATTAAATTATATTAATAAATATTAATATTTGTCCCAGATATGGAAATTCTGCAATATTGGGGGCCCCGTAGACAAAAATGTGTGAAGGTGTAGAAGAAAGAAAAGAGCAATGCAAAATTAAAGTTTAATCAATATTCAATGCCAGTAGAAAAAGTTCAGAAAAGAATTTACGTCAAATTTGTTTTCAAGAAAATTTCCTCTCTCCCTCTTTTATAAAATTTCGTCTTTAGCAGCGTTCTTTTTTGAGTTAAGCTCACTACAAAGCTTTTAACATGTTTTCCGTAATGTGCAATTGATCTACGCACCTATTTTAGAGTGGCTCTCTTCGAAATTTCGTAAAACATATTTTGAACGCGAAGTGTTTAAACAGAGCTTAAAGATGAGTGTTTTTCTCACCTGATGTTACTAGTACTGTACACTGACATTTTTCCATCTTCATATTATATCAATCTTGATCATGCTAAATTTAAATTTTGCTGAAGCTAATATGTGCTGAATTATCGTGATTTAGGAAAAATGAGCAAATTTTACATGCAATCACTCGATAGAGAAATAAGTTCTATGATTTCTTTGCATGATTAAATCTCATCAAAATAAATCCTTGAAATACCTTGTTGTTTAAAAGTATTTCCTCGGTCTTTGATGCAGCATATTTAAAAAACAAGGAAAGATAATATTGGATTGATTTATTTTTCTTCATTTCATTTCTTCATTTGATTTTCTTCAGTTTAATTTGTTTTTTCCCCATTTTCGAGTAAAAACTAAATGGAAATTTGATGTTTTTTAACTTCAGTTTTAGAAATAAGTTACTCAATGTTACATTTTTTAAGGCAAACTTACTTTCGTTGAGAAATGAAGAATAATCTAAAAATCTCTTATTTAGTTTGATTAAATCATTTATATACTTTTAGAACCAAAAGCTTCTTCTTAAAAAGATTCCCAAATAAGTTCAGAGATAATGGGACTCTTTTTCTCTTGATTAAATTTCAAGACCTGTTTTAATATTATCATTTTTTGAAAATCGTCTCTCTACTTAAATAATAATTTAGTTGTAATACTTATTTTTATAAACTCCTGAGAGCCCATGTTGAAAAACTGACTGAAGACTAATAAAAGAAATCATAAGAAGCTTTAATATTCTGCACATTATATCTTAAAAAAAGGAATAAATAAAAAAAAAATAATTTTGGCATCTCGAATTCAAATTATATTTTACGTAATGACGAATTGCAGTGTGTGTCTGTGTGTGTGTGTGCTATTTCGCTATTATCTCCTGCATGGGTAAATAGGTAACCTGCAGCGAAACAGTGAGCTAGAGGGAACTGCTGCACCGAGACGTGAGGCGTTGACAGAGTACCAATGAAGGGACTATACGATGTTTGAGGTCCGAAAAAAAAAACATATAGTTATTTGTCTTATCTAAGAAAGCAACTAAATAAATTTATTCGTTGCTTAAAATTGAAAATTCTGAAACAGACTTCGGATTACTTCAAATTAAAAATTCGGACGTTATATTAAGAAAGGGTGTTATTTTTTCTGTATAGTACACGCTTTCTTATAACCTTAGTCGAAATATTTCTCTTTTAGCAAAACCTTTTAGTTGGAAAGATCTTCATTAAAATTTAAACCTTTCTATCAAAAGGAAATTGGACAGTTGAAACAAAGCTTTTAAACCGAAAATTCGAGAAAAAAAAAAAAAAAAAAAAAAAAAACGTAAATGAATCCATTAAAAACCCACTTGCAAATACATGCTGTTTGCAAACTAAATGTCAGGATTAGAATACATAAATACGGTTGAAAAGTTGCTAAAGTTAGCTGAGCAAGCAAAATTCTGTGGTGATGGCTGCAGTCTACGCCTTGAAAAATGCTTCTAATGGTCCTTATCTTTTTTATCTAATGCTTTGCGTTTTGAGTTCTTGAACAAAAAAAATGGTATTTTCAGACACTTCGTTTATTTTTTAAATTTTTTTATCGCCTTTCTTTTTTTCCTCTAGTGATTTCGCTTTTTTCTTATACATTTTTTAAATGTCTGGTTCCATTTCGTTTAATATTTAACATTTTCAATCACTTTGGCTCGCATTAACTTTTACAACATTATAGTCATAAAAATTGACATGCAATTCGTCAAGACCAAGGAGTTGCGCACTGTGCACCTCACAGTGATCTAATTCAATTTTTCTTCTTTTTTCACTTCATTTTTAAGGGGTTACAGTACCTCAAAAATGACCAAAAGACGAAAAAATTTTTTATTGCTTATTTCAAAAGTAAAAGTTATTTAAAACACTCAGAAAAAAACAGCATTGTTCTAGCTAAATTATTTAAAAAGTTATGAGTGACTTTAGGGCATACATGCTATGTGTTCTAATGGAAAAGCCAAACTTTAAAGTGCTTTTTCTCGGTGATCAGTTTTTAGTGTTTCTATGTTACTAGAAATGCTAAGGAATTTTTTCTATTAAAGATATAACTTTAAAGCAATATTTTTTGCACTCAGGATAATATATTTAACAAAACTGTGCATTGAATAAGCGTTTTATAAATTACAAAAAATTTTAGAGTTTGTTAAACCTCGAAGAACAAAATTTTCTAAGATTTTTTTACATAAAAGGTCACAAAATATTTTCTAATCAAAATATAAGAAATTGAATGCACAGATTTGTTGAGGTTTTCCTTGTGATCATTTCGCAAAAAGAAATTTTGAAATTAGTGCAAAAACAAAAAAGCCTTAGGGTTTTAAAAAAACTGAAATTTTCTTACATTTTTCAAATTTTCAAAAAAAGTTTTCAAAATTTTTGATGTTTGAAAATAAATTATTGATTTTTAAACAAGTGCAGAAACAAATATTTCAAAGAATTAACTCTTTCACTTAAATTAAAGAAATTTGTTAGAAAGGTACTGTAACCCCTTAAGCAAAGTTTTCATATAAATTCCCGCTTTCGAAAAAAGAAAAAAAATCAAAATTCCTGTAACACTAAAAAGATTTACCCCGATCAGAAGATTTCATATTTTGTAATTCCACGTCCAGACAAAACCTTACCAAACAGCTAATTCTAAAGAGCCACAAATCATATACGCATGTGTTCCTCATTTTGTATTGAAGAGACAACAAGGAAATCCTCAAAAATTGTTTAATGTTTCAGAACTAAATCATTTTAAAAAGAACACATAAACATTAGCGTCCAGAAGCTTCTTATGCTTTTTCATGCTTGTATAACATAATATTATAGCTAATATTGTATATTTGACAGTAAAAAATAATACCTAGAAAATCGGTCAACAAAGTCTTTGTGCTTCAATTTAATAAAATAGCAACAGAGGTCAATAAAACCAAATATTGTGTTTTCCATTCATTAATCTCAGCTTTATTGAAAATATTTACCAGGTAGTTAAAACAAAAATAAAAAACAATTTTGTAAACTTTAGTAACTGTCCAATTACCAAAATACATTTCAGAATTCAAGTTGGGCTAGTGTAAGCTCAGAAGTGCGTTAGTTCTCCCAAATCAAATATTATTTTTGTCGAAAGCGAAGTTTTTTTTATCGTCTGTAGAATGAAAAAGAAATGTTATTCTAAAGCTTGTCCTTGTGTTTGCGAAACGTCACTGTAAAGTGTGGGACCTTCTCGAATATTTGAATTTTTCATGGCACTTTTGCATATCAACTTTTAGAGCTCTCATGAAGTGCCTTCTTAAAACATTTTATTTCAGTACATAGAACGTAAAGCGCTTTTTCTTTTTCGAAGGAAAAATATGAAGTATATGTATGAGTTTTGCACATATTGAATACGTCTACTTCGTATTCTTTGAGATAAATGTTTTTGAATCCGTGTAATATGGATTCAACAATGTTGTAGTACTGCTATAAGTCTTAATTTGAAGAATTGTTCCATAGCAAATGTCAAATACTTTGGTAAGTAGCATGCAGTGTAATTAAATACAAAGTGTTACATTATGCAGAAATAAATTACATTATGTATAATCATATATCATATCGGCCTTAAGTAGTATGAAAATTACGTGGAGCTAAAAACAAATCAACGAAAACTATAACATCATTTGATATGTAAGTTTTTACAAAGGAAGTAGGCAAAATATGCTTCAACGTACGTAATTTTAATTACAATAAGTTTGCTTTAAAGCTGCAGTTTCTATCAGTTCCGATCAGAGATTTTATTTGAGAGTTTCATTTATCTCTTTTGCTGGAAATCCATTCATCATTTTCCCTTTTTAAGAAATTATTTAATGCTCTATTCATCGTTTTTCAGCCAGATTGAGAGCATCAACCGCTATTTCATTCCAAGAGTAATTTTCAGAATAACAACAGCATTTTACTAAACTCTCTTCAAACTTTTGCGCAGATCAATTCCAGGATAGGGTACAGTTCTAGGATAGATAGCCTCATTGCATTTAGAATTCTACCGAAAGCTCAATAGAGGTAGATGAAACTGTTATTAACAAAGTGTTTTGAACGTCTGTTTTTCGATTGTCGTTTGTTTTTCGTTTTCTTCCAATTGATGTTTTCAGCGATGTTTAAACGAACTTGAAAGCGAAAAAAAATTTATTGTAGCTATAGTTGGTTATGTAGCACCGAGAAATGGAAGAGTCCCGGAAGATTAAGAAATGCATGCGAAATTTGCATTCTTCAATGCATATACGATTTCCGTTAATCAAACATCTACACGCCAGTATTTTAAGATCCGTCTGCAAATAAAAATGTAAATTTCGTTTAGTTTACTGTATCTTGAAACTTTTAAAACTACATAGAAATACAGTAATTTATTTATTTTTCAGATAACACTGACGAACAAATTCTAACGAATTTTCTGTTCCTCAATGTACTTTGGGTGTTTTTTTTTTTTTTTTTATAGATTTCAAGGTGCTGAAAAAGAATATGATTGCAAACATTTTCTATCACCCTCCAATTTTAAGAAATACCATTTTTACGTTTTGGCTTATAAAAGCTATCCTATAGGAGTTATAAGTACATTACATTTTTGTTTTAGACACATTTGATCGATATACACATATTTTTTTTACTAATTAAAGCTATAGAACAAGTAAAAAGAGAGTAGAAACATAATTCACATTGATATCTGCTTTAAATTGTACGTATAATGCAAAAGAATGGCGATTGTTCATCGAAGGCTCAAACACTAGCTTGAAGGCAGTAGTACCAACTCCATAAAAGAAATGCATTTCCATCGGTTCCAATAGCTTATTCTTGGATAAAAAAAATCTTATTTAGATATGAAGACATTGCTTCATAAAATTGACTACTCACACCATAATTGGAGCATATGTGCAGATTTTAAAGCTATTGCCATTTTTATTGGGTCTGCAACTCTTTTATACAAACTATTGCTGCTTTCTATGCAAGGGGGACAACAAGGCAAAACATGAACATTTTTTTAAAAAGAAATGACTAGAGAGCAAACAATATATTGCTGATGAAAACAACATCCAAAATGTTCCTCTAATTGATTAAAAAAAAATATTCTCCCACCTTTGCACGTAAACAATTGATGAAGAATTTCGTCAAAGCAATGGATAAAGAAGGGTTTGGATTTCAATATTTAAAGAAACAGTCCTCATTACCCATTTATACAAAAATGAAAGAGGGTGCTTTCATTGGCCCACTTATAAGAAAGCTTATTAAGGAACAAAGCTTTGAAGCTCGTTTAAGTGATTTAGAAAAAGACACCAGGGATTGATTTTAAAAATGTTGTGACACAATCTTATCCAATAATAGAAGTTCTAACTGAAAAATTAATTAAAGACTTGTTAAAAAGTTATATTCAGGTGTTCAACGTTACTGAAAATTCATATTTTAACACCTCACTTTGGTGTTTTCCCTGAAAGTATGAGAAACGGTCATGAGAAGCTGTGAGCGACGAGCATGGGAAGCACTTTCTCCAGGATATTTCTGTGATGGAAGCGCCATAGCAAGGACGTTGGGCTCGTAATAAGCTTGGCTAATACTGTTGGAATCTTATTAGAGAAGTTTGTGATAGGGCTTATAAGAGATCATTCGCAGTTAAAGCATTTACAGCTACAAAAAGTATGAAATTTAGGAAATTTTTTAAGAGCATCATTATTTTTTTCGTCAAAAATTTTTTTAATTCTTCTAATTTTTAAAAAATTTTTTTTTTCGTGTTTTATCTTATTTTTAAGCCTTATTATGGTTTATATAAACTGGTAAAGGACAAAATACTGCACATGTGTTGCATAAGTGTCATTAAAGTAATATTTCAAAATTTTGGATTTTTCAAAAATCTGTGGGGATGGAGCATTTTTATTGAAATATTCTTTTCTAGCACCCCCTAAAATATAAAAATCCCCACTTACTCAATGAGGAACAGAAACCTTGTTTACCCAGTGTAATTGACCTTTGAAAACTTTTTCTTTAAGTGTAGGTAAGTCGGTATATAAAATCAGCCGCTTTATAAAATCACATTTGTTGCTCAGCATTAAAAACATATTAAAAGCTGCTTAATCTTTTCTTCATGGATCTTAAACAAAAATGCGGAGTCAGTTTGTGGCACTTCTAAAAGTATTTACGTGCAACAAAATTCCAAAATATTGTTCTTTTTCAGAGAGAACTGAGCAAATTTTTGGAAAAAATGTTTGAATCATCTGAAGGGACACCAGTAGCGCATACCACAGACAAGCAAGTTTCGGATATGTTGCTAACCAATTCAATGAATTGCCTTTCAAAGGTAAGATCTATCGGCAGTTAGAAAGTTTCATTTCATACATTAGTGAGCTGAAACACTAAGAGGATATACAACTTTCTATTCTTCAGCACTTACGCTAGCAGTCTGAATTTCTAGAGAGTATGGTAAAACGTTTTGCATAATAAAAAATTTTGTTTAAGAGGCAGTTTTTATAAGAATCGGGAATAAATGGGGTGTTCAGATAAACACCATTTTCGATTTTGATAAATTTTTTATACTGGTTTCTTCTTAAGATTTTGAAAGACACGTATTTTTTTTTTCTTTTTCCCAAAAACATTTTTGCGCACCTGTAAAAATTCGTAAAGTTTAGCCCGACTTAGGAGTTTTCCAAAATCGATATTTTTAAAAATCCAATTATCTCTGCGTGTTGACTATCAACAAAAGTATTCTTTTCCACTATCTGCGTTGCACGAGCTACCTATGAACGAAAAATTAACAAAATTTGAACAAAAAAAAATTGAAAAGACTTCCTTTGTATTTTAATGGATATAAGTTATTACTTCAAACACCTTTATTATAGGGCATAGCTGTGTCCCGTGGTTTCACCCGCGTTAATAAAACAACAATCTATTAAAAAACTATTTTAAGTACACCACGATACGATATGGACATGATAAATATATAGTAACAAATTTACAGGGAAACGCAAAAATAAAAGATCCTTTGGAAAAAAAAATAGTAGGAAGCCCAGTCTTATTAAATATTATTTAACATAAAGAACGTATTTTAAAGTACTTCTGTACAAACGATACTTTAAGTTTTATTTTCGTTTGGTATCGGCCAGCGCCGTCTAAACATAGTTTCCAAAACAATACTTTTAATGAACGCTGTCTCTCGAGAAGAGTGGAAACTAATCCGCTTGTGCTTTTCGACCATTTTTATTTTTAAACTATAATAAGAACTCCTTACATATAGCGTGATGTTATGTATCCTAAAGCCTTCCTGATTAAATGGACTATGCAACAATTTTTTTTTTCAATTCGAACTAGTAGCTCCTGAGATTAGCACGTTCAAACAAACAAACAAACAAACTCTTTGGATTTATATTACTAGTATAGATTACATCACATTTAGTGTCCAAATCCAAATATATTCTAAATCTTATAGCTGACCTTCAGATGATAATGTGAGGGGAGGCCAAATTTCTCCGAAGAAAGTGGAAAAGTGTCATGTTTGAGGCCCCCCAACTCCCATCACTGAGGGTCAGCAACAGTTTTTGAGTGAAACTTAGTACTATATGCATATCATTAGTTGCAAGGTTAATCCTCAGTGCTGAAGAAAAATGGTCATTTATGTACGTATAGAGACGAAAAAGTGTACACTTTGTGATCGTAAATCTCCGTGCGTGGGGGGGGGGGGGGTTCAGGAGGGAACTTGATGAGTGTATTATAAACTTGATTGCATGTATTTTCACAAACAAGTGACAGAACTATAGGAAAAAGTCCTGGAGGTTGATAAAGCCTATTTTAAGATGAGGACTTTGTATGTGTTGACGTTTTACTTAAATAAGAAATTAAGTTATTTTCAAGCTCTATAACTATAGTACACAGCTTTGAAATTAGCTTCCACTTCAAATTAATAACTTGGACCTACGAATCAACAGCTATTCGTGTGTTTTGTATTTTTAAAGCTGAGAAAATTAAAGCAATTGAGATTACTTCTTTATACTTTAATTGCTCATCTGAAACAGCGGATGGTAAAAGCGTAAAATATATATCACATGAAATAAATTGCATCTACAAAATAAGCAAGCATTTGTGCTCTCATCCGTCACAAATAATGCTTAAGAACATTTATTGTCCTGTCTTTTTTGTTTTAAAGAGCAGACGAATACATTCCTATTTTGATAACAGATTCTAAAATAGCGACGAAAGAAAGAAAAGAAATGAAACCACGCACACACAAAATAACGACAGAAATGAAAATGATAATACAAATTGAAATTGAAAGCAAGAGTCAATTTCAGAAAGTCAAAGTGAGTGCTTATTTAAATAATTTCTTGATTTTTCAAGTCAACTACAATTAATTTTGGTAACATATATCTATTTTCAGAGCAAAATGACAGGCTTTGAGTTTTACTTTCGTTTAAAAAGTATTTAAATTGTTGCTGCAAGTGAAAAGTAATTGAATTGTAACGCGATTCAATTGTTGAAAATCGTTTTTAATGGGAAAACATCAAAACCTATTTCAATAATTGTTTTCCTCAAAGCTAATTTATTGACAGACGTTTTTTTGTTATTTGAATAATAATGCAGCTTTTAGTACACCATTCGATAGATTAAAATAACGAAAATGTCTGAAAGCATTTAATATTCTTCAAAGTGCTTTTTTTAAAAATTATATCTCTAAACTTAAAATGATTGAATGTTGAGTAAGCTAACGTTAGTATCTTAAGAAAAAAAAATGATATTGAAAAATTTCCACGTAACTGCATTTTTTTTCTTTTATTGTCATCTATGCTTAAATGTAAGATTTATTATTCTTTTTTAATAAAAATAGCACTTATTTTATATTGTTCATCAATTTAATTGCTCAAAGTCTTTAAATACTACAGACCACAGTAACTAAAGTTTACGATGATAAGTCGGTCAAAATACTTTTAGTTTTCAGTGAGTCATATAAAATATAATAGTTAACGTTTACATTAAAAAAAGAATGTGTACGGAGTGGGGTTATGAATAATATAGAAATTAAAATTAGTTATTTAAAATTTTTTTCAGGACATGAACTTAACCGATAAATTTACATTTAGGATGCTGCTTGAAATAGTAAGAAAATACAGAAATGAGTAAAAAGAAATCTGCTGCATAAATTTTTAAATTAATGAGTTAAGTTAAGAAAATATTATTTCGTCGACAATAGAGGAAAGAAAAACATGTATGGTTATATCATCAGTATATTTTAAAAGTTTCCATAGTTTATTATATTTCAGAAAATCCTCTCAAAGTATAGATAAATACAGCGTGACTGCGTTTAACATTCACGCTCTCTATTTTCACAACCGTTACTCCTAGATGCAAACATCAAATTGTTAAAATAGTAAAATACGATGCAGAATTGAAAGTGTCAAGTGAAGAAAAAGCAGAAAAATAGGAATTCTTACTTCTATATATTTCCCAGTCAGGTCCTCTCGTTCGTATTTACGGAAATTAAAAGCATAAAAATAATTCGCGCACGAAAAATTGACAATAGTGCGACCAATATAAACTGAGATATAAAGCATTTTATGACTTATATGACTTAATATTCTAGGTCAGTTACATCCTTGCAGGGGCTATGTACTGCCTTAATCAATTTAATGATTTTTTCTTCAAATCGTGAAATCTTTGTAGTGTTACGTATCACAGTATGATATTTCCTTTTATTTCTCAAAAGCAATGGAGAGGATAAATATATACTGTTCTTTTGGTTTAACAGCCCATATTATCAATGCTCTGATTGTTTTCGTTTCATTTTTTGCACATTCCCTCAACACTTCTAAACTCGAATGTGTGTGTATATATATATATATATATATATATATATATATATATATATATATATATATATATATATATATATATATATATATATATATATATATATATATATATATATATATATATACTCTTGTTTTTACTTCCGACTTTTAATGTACCAACTCTGCATCGTATTTTGACAATTTTCGTTACTGGAACTATGATTGTAGGGCTAACGGTTGCGATAATGGAGATCATTCAGATTAGACGATGACACGCTTTATATATGCATCAAGTGCTAGGTATTCTCTATCAAAATAGGCTTTGCTCTTTAATTCGTTTTCATACCAAGCATGACATTTTTCGGAAAAAAAAAGAAATTACCTGAATAAGTATAAGAGGTAAAGAAAGAAGATCCGGATATGTTTCTATTTTATAACGATGCGTATTTACATAAATAAAGTTGAAATGATTTAACGATCATAAAAGATACAGTAATATTTAAGAAAACATCGTAACAGTTGAATTTTTTTTCTTGCCTCGTGTTTTCTTTTATGAATACTTCCTTGCATTTAATTTTTAATTATTTTTTTAGACACTAGCCGAAGAAGTTCTAGGTGGAAATTACTTACAATCCGAATTAGAAGATGCCTATGATTTCTTAAGCTACAATTTAACTGAACCAAATATGTTTATTCTATATGGTAAGCAAGAGCAAAATTATACGCTTATAAAAGGCCATCAAAACGTTTAGAGCATTTCGATAGTTTTCAAAACTGTTAAAAGTTTAAAAATTTGTGTCACTCTACTAAATTTAATCATGTCACATGGTCGTATAATTTTTTTGCTCGCATGTTTTCTTCGCAGCTTGGAAGACGTGTGACCATAAATTTCAAAGAATCAACGTTGATTTTTGTCTCACTTTTATTTTCATGAATTCCAGCTTTCTCTTGAAAACTATTTTTTTTCAATACTACCGTAAAATGGGGTGTGTAGGAACAGCGAGGTGATTCGGAACAAAACTTCTTGATCATACTAAGAAATTCTTCATAAATATACCGTCAGGTATTTTTAGCAGTTATATTTTTTTCTAGAAAGATAATATTATAAGAAGTGGGGAAAAAAGTTTTTGTCATTCTGGCAACACTATTGGCTTCTGTGCAAAGCTGCAAGCGGAACGCTAAAAAACATCAAGTTTTCATAGTCTGCAAAACTTTGTATGTAAGTACAAACTCCTTTATATTTCAAATCTAAGAGTAGTATTTTTTAATTATGCACATATCTGAGCAACAGAGTACCACATTAGAAGAGAGAACATATTTTAATTGTGGCAACAAAATGGAAAATTCTTCATAATGACATAGAATAAGAATTTGCGGTGTGAATAGGAACACTTTGTTTTGTTGTCCAATTCAAACTTATTTGAAGGAAACTGTTTGAAAAATTAAGATTCTAACACCAATTCTTTTAATCAAGACAAGGACAAGGATTTATTACAGTTTATCCCTCCTCGTGAGCAACTAGTTCTTATAATGACAAAAAGTTGCAGATTTCAAAAGATTTTTGCTCCAGGAGACTCCTTTTTACTTAAAATACATGGGGGAAAGTAATATATACTTTATGTAGCAAAAGTCCAGCACACAGACAGTGATGAATAAGTGGGAAAATCTTACAGGAGAACCCAGAAACCCAGATAAATCAAGAAACTAAAGAAAAGGCAGAATTCATTCCAGAAGATGTTATGAAAAAATTTAAGCCAAGCCACAACTGCTAATTTTAAGGATAAGTATATACACTGCGATGCAAAAGTTTAGACAAAATGCAAAAATGTGAATAAAATGAAAACTATTCAACGAAATGCTTTCAAATTTCTACTGCAGGTACACAATTTGGTCCCAAATACGTGTTTGGAGTTCTTATAACTATAATTGGAATCAAATTTTGGATATTACAAAAGATACTTTTTTACATTTTTGCAAAAGTTTAGACAATAGTCAGAGTTTATGCAAATATCCCTTGAAATGTGATTGGTGGAGGAAATGCGGGGCTGTATTAATCATTTATAAAGTGCAGAGATTGCTGAATAAATAATCAAAATCTCAAAAGCTCTTTAGTTCTCGTGTAAAGAAGATGAGAAAGTTTGGAAGCCGAAATTTGAAAATGAACCTACTTTATTAATTTTTTGTCTTTTAAATCGGCCCTAGTGTGGTAGTACATTGTTTTTTACTTTGTGGAGAACAAATTCAGACATGCGTATCGATCAAAAAGTCCAAGAAAAATTATATTTCTTAAGGATGAAGGAATTAAAAAAAACGGCTCGAACTGACAATTCGCCCCTTAATCCTACAAAATTTCAACTTGGGTCAAAAACAGCACGTGACAGCATAAGTAGATGAACAACTGAATCGGAATGCAAACAAAAAACAAAGAATTGTGCTTGAGCCTTTTCAGACAGAGTGTCTCAAATAAGCCAGATTTTATTGGTAAAAGCAGGACAGCATATGATCATTGGATATTTCTCAAGTCCCGCGTAAAGAATTATAATCCATCTAGGCCATCCCAATTTTAATAATTTTTATCAAAGAAAGTACCATTCATTTTTTAGTCACGATGATACATATGCTGCTTTTCACATTAAAATCTGGCTTATTTGGGACACTCTGGCCGAAAAGGCTCAGGCACAATTCTTTGTTTTTTTTTTATGCATTCCGATTCAGTTGTTTATCTACTTATGCTGTCACGTGCTGTGTTTGACCCAAGTTGAAGTTTTGTAGGATTAAGGGGCGAATCGTCAGTCTGAGCCGTTTTTTCAATTCCTTCATACTTAAGAAATATAATTTTTCCTGGACTTTTTGATCGATACGCATGTCTGAATTTGCTCTCCACAAAGTAAAAAACAATGTACTACCATACCAGAGCCGATTTAAAAGACAAAAAATTAATGAAGTAGGTTCATTTTCAAATTTCCGCTTCCAAACTTTCTCATCTTCTTTACACGAGAACTAAAGAACTTTTGAGATTTTGATTATTTATTCAGCAATCTCTGCACTTTATAAATGAATAATACAGTCCCGCATTTCCTCCCCCAATCACATTTCAAAGGATATTTGCATAAAATCTGACTATTGTCTAAACTTTTGCAACAATGTAAAAAATGTTTTTTCTAATATCCAAAATTTGATTCCAGTTATAGTTATAAGAACTCGAGACACGTATTTGGGGCCATATTGTGTACCTGCAGTAGAAATTTGAAAGCATTTCGTTGAACAGTTTTCTTTTTATTCACATATTTGCATTTTGTCTAAACTTTTGCATCGCAGTGTATTTGTGGACGACACGAGTGACTTCCATTTATCTTAAATTTTTGTATTTCAATTCAAAAGCATTTCTTAAAAGTACTTTTAATTTTTCATAAGTTCAAAATTATGTTGAATTTTGACAAATTCTAAACGTCTACTGTTATTGAAATTAAACTTTTATTTGACAGTAACTATGTGTTTTTATTCTCCCCCATTAATATCACTCATGTTTGTGAGTAGTAATACAGGTTAAATTGAAAAAAAATAAGAATTTTAACATGTGTTCCGATTGACCCCTATCAGCGGGGTGATTCGGAACACCCCTAAATTCCTATATACATAAATAATAACTGTTCAAAATGTTTTGTCTTTGCTTGGAATATCAAAAGTAAAGCAAGACCGAAGTTTTTACCCAAAAAACCAAATTAAAAAAATCTTTTAACTTCTTTTTTTACAATCAAAGCTGAAAAGTGTACCGATTCACCCCATTTTACGGTACTGTAATTTTAATTGCGTAGCTTAACTGGTTTGGTATAACGTAATACAAGTTTGAAAGTTTTTGTTGCGTTATTGTAAACTTTTGAAGGACCACTCTGAAAACTTTATCGTTTAATCCTTTCAGTCCTAGCGTTGTTCCTTAACAACACCATATAATCGAGTATAATGCAGTTAAATTTAATGTGGGACTGAAAGGGTTAAGCTCCCTCTTCACGTTCTTTAAAAATAAGTAAATTGGTGTTATCTGCAACGACTCAAGTTATTTTCGTTCAAAGTAGTACGTTAATTAAACATCATTACGCATATGCGAGACTATCTTCCCAAATAAAAGTGTCACTAAACTGTTTTTGTAAACAAAAGCATGTCTTGTGTTAGATAAAGTGAAATAAATTTACATAAAGCTTTCAGTAACATTAAAATTTTCATTAACTCTCTCCAATAATGGAACGTGTAATTTCCGTAACTATACAAAGCAACTAGTCGAGTACCTAATGATGCTGCAGTAGATTAGATTTGCTGTCTGCAGGCATGTTTTCCCGTTATTAGTACAAATAAAGCTTGCACAAAGTGACCAACTCTAATTCCGTACAATGGGCGATGTCGCAAATTGCTTACAGTCTGTGCAGCGGAATTAAATACGTGATTGGACCATGACTTTTGTACTTTGAGAAGGGGGATATTTTCCGGAAAATAAAAAGGAAAACAGTTTAGATGAGACAAGAAATTAAAGTGGAGCGTGATTAAGTGTTTCGCTGTATCATTTGAAGTTTCATTCGGAAAAGAATTTAATTTAATTTGAATTCTAAGAATTTCAGTACATTACCCCTCAACAGTTTAATTTTAAAACATTTTTTAAGCAATTAATGAATTCAAATGTTTTCCTCAAAAGTTGATAAGTGATGTATATTTTAATTATAAATTTAACATCGTACGTAAGTACACTGTAAAGTAAAACTGCAGAACTATTAGAAATATCTTGGAAACTGGGATTCCATAATTTATACTATTAAAGATACAATTACTTCTTGAGTAGTATTACTTAAGAAGATGCTGTATCGTTACAATTTCGCAAAAAAACAAGATGTATCGTGACTACACATTAGACAAAAAAAAAAAAATTATAGTACAACTAGAAAACCTCTAGAAATTTTGACTTCTGAAACTTTCTAGTAATCATACAGCTACTTTTAAGCAAAATGGACATCATTACTAAAGAATAAGTTGTATCGTTAATATGAAACATTATGCAAGAAAACGGCGTTCCTTGTGACGCCAAAACACATTAGCATTAGCTTGTTTTGTTCAATGAACGTTGTTATTTTTAACTTTACTTTTCTGAATAAAGGTGTTTATTTATTTGTTAGGGTATTGGTAGATTTAAAAAACATCAGATTTTATTATTCTAAATATAAAGAACAATCAGTTTAGTGAAATAAAAGGAAGAAAAAATGAATTTAGTATTGAAAATGAAAACAACTTATCATCAATATAATAAGGCAAAGTCTGTCGCATAAATTTCCGAAATATATCCAAGAAAAGGGTTCTAAAATTTCCAAACTTTGAAAGATCGTTGTAATAAAAAAAGCTATATGTGCACAAGACGAATCTCCTAATTTGTGTATGTTGCGAAAGATGCATAAATACTTTCCTATACCTGACTCTTCTTTTTATGTTAGTGGAAGGAGGAAGCCGCTGGGAAGTTGTCGAGAAAGTGCACCAGAAAAAAGTAGACGGAGCTAAAAATTTGTCAAAAGACGAGGTAAAGATTTCTTTTTTCTCTTCTATGTCCTTTGGCAAATAAATGAAAGCAAGATTTTTTCAAGCATTATTCTTTCAGGTACTTTCAGGGTTCGTATGCTCCATTAAAACTCCTCTAATACTGATTCAGTTAGGAATTTTTTTACGAGCCTTTCAGACTCCTGCATTTTAGTGCTAACTCCTTCAAAACTCCTCCATTTTTAGTTTACGCCATCATAACCTTCCTCTTTGACTGTCATTCAAAACATATTACTTTTCTTTTTTCCGATCAAATAAATATTACGCTCTTATTACGCCTCTATTTAACAATATCAATGATGTTGTCTGAAATTTGATTTTAGGAATTTTTGATTCCGAAAAATTTTGGCTTAGTTTTTCGGACTCCACTCCTTCCCTTAAAGTCATCAAAGATGGCCAACGAATGCGTTTCTAAAACTTCAATTTAAAAAAAAAATGCAAGGGACTTGGAATGGCTATAAAAAGTCTAAGGGACCCCCTTAGACTTTCCCTACTATCATTGAGGATGACCGGCAATTTCGTTGTTGGAACCACAGAATTTTAACCCCACCCCTTCCTCTAATGTTACCAAAGATGACCTGAAAAAGCATTTGTAAGAATAAGGGGGGGGGGGGTATTATGAAGTGAAGACACTCCCGGAAATATATATTTTTTATTTTAGCAAAAATAATGCAAATTAAAAATAAACAGATCTCAAAATGTTTTCGAAAAAGCTTGTCAAAATCTCATTTTTCTCCTTTAAAATTCCTCCGAAACTCCTTTATTTTAATTTTTTAAATTGAGTACGAACCCTGCGTTTTAATGCACGATCTTTAAGTTCTCACCAAATAACCCTTAACGCTTATCAAACAAGAAACCGTATTTTTTACTAAAAGTATTTTTAGTAAAAAATACGGAAAGTATTTACAATTGCTTTTAAAACGACGTCATCTAGAAACTATTTTTGATTTAGGTAAAAGAGGAAGTAAATCTTATGAAACAGCTGAGCGAGGCAGTCTCAGGAAGAATGATCAGAGATGCTATGGTCGACCAGACTGCCATGGAAGTCGTCACGTCGTCTGGATTTCAGATTAAAGTAGAAAAGTAAGTATAACTGAAGGGTTAGGAACGTCAAGATCTGTCATGGGGAAGCAAAGAGTAAACTTTCAATCATAGAAGAGTTTAGAATCTTAATACCTAATCCATTTATGAAATGAGATTCATGTGGGTGTTTAAATGAACTTTATAAAAACAGTATCAAGTTGGTCATATATGAGGATAAAGGCAACGAGCAGTATCAATCAATCAAAGAAGCAAGTAAAATCATTTTTACTATTGGAAGCTTTGAGTCGCATTGAACCGGTTTTCAAAAATTAAAGCAGCTGCCTTTGGTTTCTGTTTTGCTGCTTCCATTTGATTACTCAAACAGCTATCCGTTAACAATCGAGAAAACACTATGAACTAACTCAATTCTGAGCTCGTTTTTCTCTGTAGAAAACCGGCACACTTAATTTGTTAAAATCCCATTGCTTGGCGACTCTTTCTGAATGAATTCAAACCAGATTTTGTTATCAATACTTCCTTGGTCAGGTACTAATGACTGGACAAAACGATTTATAAATGCACTGTTGTTTTTCCTTCTAGAAAACTAGTCAGAGATGTTTCGGAATCTGTCGCGGAGAACAGCAACACTACAATGAAATTACCTAATGGCTGCGTTCTTCTTGGGAAACCTCCGAACTGTGTTGTGGACACAGCTGTGGGATTAGTGGTAAAATTATTTTAGTTTCGTTGAATATTTAAAAAAATACGATGTTTATAGCTAAATAATCTATATATATAAAAATGAATGTTGGTAAATGTGTATATGTGTATATATGTGTGTGTGTTCCCTAAGATCTCAGAAACTACCCGGGAGATTTGCCTGAAATTTTCACCGTTTGTTCCTTTTGGTACTGGGAAGGTTTAGAGACCAGTTTCAACAAAATCCGATGAGTAGTTATTTTTTTATCTCAATTTTAGACCTGATTCTGTCTCTGTAATTTCAATTTAAAACGCCATTTTCGAAGGCTTTCATCAATCCAATCGAGTATTTAGTGTATCAACTCAACTCTCTGGCAGATAGTTAGAATTGCTTGCTACCGTAAATTTGGCGATCTTTTGAATTGCGCCAAGAGCCCTCAATAATGGAAGTTTTCCCAATAACTATCTCAAGTATAAAGGATAAAAAAGGTATTTGATTAATAGATTAATCTTTTTTTAAAAACAAATGAGATTCAGTTTCATATTTCGGAACTCCTTTAGATTTGTAGAGGCTTAGATGGCATGCATTATTTTCCAGACGAACACTATTTTGTTCTTTATACCTATTGCTGTTTTCAATCAAAGTATGTTACTATATTTTCTCGCCAAACATCCAATCAATGGTTCGTTTTCATGTCCATACTATTTGCTATGATATACCGCAATGTTGGAAATTATTTTAACGCCTTACGGAATGGTGTACATTTAGCGCCAAATATAATATTCAAATTGATTTCAGATTGCCAAAAAGTAATCAGCTTCATAGAGAATACCTCAACATTTGGCAACAATTTCTCTTTCACAAAAGTGATAATACGTAAGTTTCTTTATTTCATGCCTATTTTCAACAACGCTTTATAGATTTTTACATCCAAAACACCATGTGGAGACGAAATATACATCTAGGCAGAACAACGTCTGCCGGGTTCTGCTAGTGATTCTATATTATACGAAATAGCTGAACACAGCGTATGAAATCGAAACTACGCTGAATGCTCCTTCGATCTTATTTATAATAATATTTATTGTATTTTTATTACAGAAATACAGTGGTTTGTATTCACAATTCTATCAATATATTTTAAAATTCTTCCATGAATACTTGGGGTTTGTAGGAAATTAATTCTACTACGCTAAAACCCTGTTCTATTTTCTATTTTGGTTAAGTGGGGAGTTTAAATAAACGCACTTCAATTCAAATTAAAAACTCAAATATTTTTTCTGCATTTTTAATGAGGGCTATTTAAAGGGCGAAATATTATGTACATCAAATGATGAATGAATGGCATGATTTCTACAATAACCTAAGTAGCACACTTCGTTTTTTAAAGGTTGTAAAATGGTTATTAACGTTGTGACAACGGATTAAAAACGTTTATAAAACGTTTAAACGTTTCTTGTGCTACATGGGAAGCGAACGAATCGCTTGCACAGAGCTTAAAGCCTGTGCTCGAAAAGGTTCAAATCTCAAGTGCTAAGTGCCGCTTTAAATTTTAATAATACTTACGTATTTCTAACTGAACTTGCAGTGCTCTCTAGTGGAATTATGAGCAAGAAGAAGCATAGAACTAGTTTCTCTACTGGGCTACTATACTCTCTGATCGCTGTCGATCACCAAATTCCAGAAGCTACTAACACTTTCATCCAGGTCACTCCGCTATCTGAACTCTTTGCTTTCATTCACCATATAGTAAAGGCATCATTCCTGTACATCAGAACCAGAATAACATGGCCAAAAATGTCAATTCTCATTTTTTTACTGCATTGTATGCATAAGCTACTCCGCACTGAGACATAAGAGTTATTCTAACAACGAAATATCCCCAACAGTTTTTTAGCATATTAAAAGAGCACGAGTTTCAACCTTTGTATTCATCGGACAAACGTTTTCACGCTGTCCGGCAAATTAGTCATAATTTGACTTACGTTAGTCTGGCTTTGAGGTACAGATTTCATCCAGCAGGTGAGGGTCCAATATAGTGTGTTCATAATAGAAATATATACTGAGCATTAAATTTTCTTCAGCCTAGTCGATCTTGTAAGAATAAAACGATAACTGCCTAAAATCAGGTGATTGTTGCAAAATCTCAAGTGTCAAAATGTTCTCCACCACTAGGACCAGGACCACAGTTCAAATGATCTACCAGAGTTTCAAATTATTTTGTGGATTAAATGTAACAATAAATGACCATTAAATTCTGCCCTTTCTCCCTCATTCAGATAAACTCATCTTAACTAGTTGTTGCCATTTCAACTCATACTTAGCTAGACTTTTTGTTTTTATTTTTATTAATGTACGGCAAACTACAGGTCACAATGTAAACGTTTAATCTTTGACAATCTTCAAAGTTTAAAACGCGTACTGAGCTTCTTCTTTCACAGATACCATTTTCAGTTTTTGATAATAGCGTTTACTTTATATCTGCTTGTGAAAGTACGAAAGAAAAAAAGGTTTCTGAATTTAGATTACGCGTTGCTTTCAGCAGTAGTATATTTTAAGTTCTGACGTCCTTCACCACTTTTATTGAAAGATTTAACGAAATTTCCTACTTTAACCTTACTTCCAAAGCGGGATTTTTGATGGCTTGAATAATATTCTCACAATTCAACTCAGAAATTCTAGAAATTATTAAAAGTATAACGATTAAGATATACAAATTGCTTCCTAATAAGTTTGATTTTGAAATGAAAATTCTAATAGGTAAATATATATATATATATATTCTTTCCAGTCCATTATATGGTCGAGCATTTTAGAAGTGGATGGAACTGACGACGTCAACCTCAGTCCAGAATCCAGCACCTTAGATTTCTCTCTCACCAATCGTGAAGGAAATGCAAGTCTTGAAGTCAAAAACTTAAAAGAACCAATAGAAATATGCCTTTCGTTAACTCCACCTCCTAAAGATGAAGACTCATATAGAAATTCAATGCAGAGAATTAAACCCGATTTCAATGGAAAGGATGATTTCTTGGTATACCACAAGGTACAAGTGGAAAAACCAGGCACAGTGGTCAAAATGAAATTTATGTCTGCCGAAAAAGAGAGAGATTTTGTCTTCTTATATGGCGTTGGATTTAAGCCAGCTTTGAAAGCACACGATGGAAAATACTATGCGCAGAGCTTGGCAGCAAATGGAGGTACGTCATTCGTCTATTTTTATGCTAGATGCCTCATAAGTAGTGGCACAGAGGTAAGTACAACTAAGAGGATTTAGGTCAAGTGGGGTAAATAACATTTTATCATCAAATCCGTCTTTGGAGAGACTTGAGATAGTAGGGGAGAGAAGAGAGTTTATTCATGCCGAAATGAAATTTGAATTTTTTGAAAGCTTATTCAGCAAATGGAACCGATAAGAATCAAGCAGAGAGTCTAAAACTGCTCCAACTACTAGAAAAAGTTAAAATAACTTTATACTTTATTTCGGCATAAATGTAGCTGCTCTATTTGTCCAGCCATTCCCTTCCGTTCAACTGTTTCGGGTTGTATATATTCATCTAGCTTTCCCTATCCCTTCTTAGGTATCTATATTTGACTAAGTGTTGTGTATCTTACAAGGAGACCTTACGGTCTCGGAAATTCAGATCGGGATAAGATTTGGCAGATTAGTAGTACCCCTTAAGGGTACTCTCAGGGTAAAATAATAAAGCGCACTAGCCATAAAATTCCGAGAAAATCGCCTTTCAAGTTTTGCACACAGTCATATACTATTTAAGTCTAGCTGTTTGTATCGCTTGGGTGGCTTAGTCGGTAGAGCGTTTGACTTCTAATCTTTAGTCCCGGGTTCGATTCCACTGCTCCTTTTTTTTTCTTTCTTGTTTTGTGAATTTGGTGGCTTATTCGGCAGAGTGCTGGGCTTCCAAGTCGGGGACCAGGGTTGGATACCGTCAGAAGATTTTTTTTTAAATAAATTTATAAAGTGATTGTTACAGCAAAATTGAAATTTAATTGGAGGTAATACTAGAAAAAAATATGTGATGTGTTTGAAATTATAGAACATTAAAACTCTATTCACTATTCACACAAATGAGTGATAACACATTTTCAAATATTATAAATTATGACAAAGTAAATAATTTTTGCAATGCACATAACCAGTTTCTGTATTTTTTTATTTTATTTTATTTATTTATTTCTTCTTTTTTCTAAATTTATAAAGTGACTGTTGCAGCTATTTGAAATTTTAATTGAAGGTAATACTAAAAATATATATGTGATTTATTTTTAGCGATAGTACATAAAAACTATCTGCTATTCTAACAAACAAGTGATAACCCATTTTGAGATATTATAAATTGAGACAAAGTGGATGATTTTTGCAATACACATAATGAGTTTCTGTATGGAAGAGTAATTATGTTGTTGAATTGTACATAGTAGGTAATCAAATTTTTAAAATACTAACCATACTTATAGAGGAATGGTTTTGCTCTTTGATTCCGCTATTTGTAAATTTATCGTCTGCTGTATTTTGCATTGAATATTCAACTGTTTATTTTTTATTTATTATCGTCTGCAATGTTCTTCTTTCTTTGCATCATTTAATTTATTTATCTGACGCTGTATCTGACTGGAGCATTCTATACCTCGAAAAATAATTAGAGTTTTTGGAATATTGTACATCAAACTAGTCGGTTAGTGAAGTTTCCCTGATAAAACAAAATCCGTGGACGAAATGGATGAAAATTCTTCCCACAATGAAATGTTGAAGCAGAAATTAAAAGATGCTGTAGTTTATTTCGAGAGCCTCCTTGCTGAAAATAATTTTTCTTTGTATCAATTACAATTAATCTCAATTTTCTCTCTATGCTTTTAAGTATTTAAAAAATTCACATTATCTTCAATTAAAATTTCAAATAGCTGTAACAGTCACTGTATAAATTTAGAAATAAATAAATAAATAAATAAAATAAAATAAAAAAATACAGAAACTATTATGTGTATTGCAAACATTATTTACTTTGTCATAGTTTATAATATCTGAAAATGTGTTATCACTGATTTGTGTGAATAGTGAATAGAGTTTTAATGTACTATAATTTCAAATACATCACATATTTTTTTCTAGTATTACCTCCAATTAAATTTCAATTTTGCTATAACAATCACTTTATAAATTTATTTAAAAAAAATCTTCTGACGGTATCCAACCCTGGTCCCGACTTGGAAGCCCAGCACTCTGCCGAATAAGCCACCAAATTAACAAAACAAGAAAGAAAAAAAAAAGGAGCAGTGGAATCGAACCCGGGACTAAAGATTAGAAGTCAAACGCTCTACCGACTAAGCCACCCAAGCGATACAAACAGCTAGACTTAAATAGTATATGACTGTGTGCAAAACTTGAAAGGCGATTTTCTCGGAATTTTATGGCTAGTGCGCTTTATTATTTTACCCAGAGAGTACCCTTAAGGGGTACTACTAATCTGCCAAATCTCATCCCGATCTGAATTTCCGAGACCGTAAGGTCTCCTTGTTAGTCAAATATAGATAGTGCTCCTCTGGTTGATTGAGTTATGGCAATGGCAATCTTTACCTTTTTGGAGAGTTCAGTAAAAAAAGAATGTTCTATATATTGGAGTATTTGGTAACGATTTCAGGTGGAATCGTTAGCAACATTACTACAAAAAGAAACCTAATTCAACTCGGCTCCAATTGACTTTCTCTATAAGCCGAAAAAAAGGTTGACATTGTCAAGGTCATAGTTTAACTTAACAGAGAACCACTATACTTTCAGTTAGAAACTTGGCATGAAGGTTTTAACTCTAACACTCTTTGCAAGTGAGAGAACGCGTTTTCATTTTTTTCCCCATTCTCTTGCCATTTACCCTGAAGAAGGGGGATAAAAATTGCTTTTCACATGTCATTAATGAAGGGAAAAAAACGTGACTCTCACCTTGTAGGCTCAAGAAGACCTAGAGAGTTTTATTACGCTATCACAACGTCTAAAATTATAGTTCAATGGTGCACCGAAATTGTCTTGGGTTGAAGATGACTTTATGCATTAATACTTGTTTCGTGTATACATGCTAACATTCTTGAATTATATGGATATGAAGGACTAGATACCAAGGACTGTAGATGGAGTTAGTTTCTGTCCCCACCGTTACGCCCCTATCCTCTCTCACATTATACGGGCTCACATTAACTATAGCCGGCGCTTTTAACTTACACGTAAATTTAGTTATTTACTGCTTTTATATGATAAATTAAATTAAAACTGTAATAGAGATAATTTAGGCCAGTTGGACGAAATGTATTTTAATGCCACTTTACGAAGTGAAGAAAGTACATCTCACTAATTACAATGCACATTATTATTTTATTTTTAACTAAACTCATGTTTGTGAAAATTGCAACACCATGAAGGACTTGCGCGAATGGGCTGAAATTTTCAGCAAATGCAAAGTAGGGTATGATATGCAAGTGATTAGAATTTTAGACCCGTAGCGCACGTGTACGCTGAGCAGCGCCCTCTTTACGCCGGATTTCTTCGAATAATTAGACGGCTGCAGAAAGGCGTGTATGGTTATAGGTGGTTATCTTCTTGTGATAAACGTTAGCTCAGACGTTGCTTATGCCTCTTCGATGAAAAAAAAGCGAGGTTTCAACAACTTACGGAGTTTGAACGGAGGAGGATCATCGCCCTTCGTGAAGCTGGATTGTCTTTTCGTGAAGTAGCCGTTCGTGTGCAGCGTAACAGCAGCACAGTGATGAGTGTTTGGAAGCAGTGGAAGGACGAGTGTCAAACAACTCAGAAATCCGGGAATAGACCCCGAAATGTGACGTCAGCGCACGATAATAGACACTTGATCCGCATGACGGTGACGGACCGTACAGTTTCTTCTAGACAACCGGCAGCACAGTGGTCAACAGCTACAGGTGTTTCATTGTGTGCTTCATCAATTCGTAGACGTTTGCTGCAGTGTAGACTGCTAGCAAGGACTCCTTTATACAGGATCCCCCTCACTCAAAACCAACGCCAACTGCGGCTAAAATGGGCCAATCAGCACAAAGACTGGCGTGCTGATTGGCAGTATGTTGCGTTTTCTGACGGATCCAGCTTTAATTTGCTCCACCATGATGGCCGCATTCGCGTCCGATGCTATGCCGGTGAACACCACCTTCCAGAGTGCATGTTCGAACGTCACAGTAGACGAACACCTGGAGCCATGGTCTGGTGTGCCATATCACATCACGGACGATCTCAATTGCTATGAATTGTGGATAACCTGAACAGCAACCGGTACATCAGTGAAGTTCTACAGCCACAAACCGTCTCCTTCATTCAAGGCTTGCCTGGTGCTGTATTTCAGCAGGATAATGACGGCCCTCATGTCGATAGGACTGTTCAATCCTTGCCTGCATTGCAGTGGTACAGCTTCTTCCCTGGCCAGTGTATTCCCCGGATATGTCGCTAGTTGAACATGTCTGGGATTTCGTTGGTCGGCCTCTCGTTCGCGATCCTCGTCTTGTTGCTTTTATAGACGAACTTTGGGTACGCATACAAACAGTATGGAATGCTCTTGATCAGGCAGACATTAAAAATTTGTTTGACTCCATGCCACGTCACGTAGCAGCTTTTATTGCAGCGCGTGGTGGCTACACAAAATACTTATTTCAATACTTTTTTATTGTTTGTTGGCTTTCTAAGTTTAATCATTTATTTGTACCACTATCACTCTGCTGTGTATTAAATTTCATTCAATTATGACGATTCCTTCATGGTGTTACGAATTTCAAACATAAGTTTAATTATATGAAAGTTTTTCATTGTATAGGTTTTAGCCCACTTAAAATAACTTTAAGATATAATTTTCTACTAATTAATAATTCCAAGCTTTGTCCATCCTTCACCACGAGTCCACCACAAGTGCGGACATAGTCACTTTTTCTTCTTGTTTGTAGGTACATCAAATTCAAATTGGTAGTTCAAGTTAAAAAATAAAACTACCAGAAATGACTTAATTACGGCATTAATATCGTTCAGCCTAAATGGGGTTTATCTCGAAATAATTGCTTTCTTTCGTTCAATAGTTTTAATTCTGAACGTTAATTGTAAAAACTATTACAGATATCAATTTACTGTTTGATATGGATGCCTTGGGAGCACATGTAGGTGATGATTTTTATGTGGCTGTCGGCTTGTTGTCAGCAAATCCAGACCTCAAGTTTGATGAGAATTTGACTCGAGACGATATGATGAACCATTTTGGGGAAGGTTATAGCATTGGGCTATACAAAACTGGCTGCTACTATTACTCAGAAGAAACATCAGCTTGGACCAACGATGGGTGTAAGGTAAGTTTTCATTACGATGCTTGATTGTGTATTTAAAAATGTGCATCACAATCACCTGTCTAACACAGCCTAGCGCAAATTTTATTATCCTACGTGAAGCATAGTACTGAAACTGCAGCAAAGCAGTGTCTTCGTAATGAACCCCAATATTGAGTCTATTGGTGTTGGTTCTCAGTGCTCACCCCAAAGGCAAGGAAGATTTTCATTTTCGCCATTATGTGTCCACCATTGGTTCCGAAAAATTTCGTTAAAAATCTTGTTTCCAAATAGCGTTAAGTCACTTTTCTACACTCTAGAGAGAAAAAAAGCGTGATTTTGTCATGCAAGATTTAATATCGTATTAAAGGAAAATATAATTTTTCCCTGTGATCTATGGATGATCATAACGCAAATTATATGGTTCAAAAAATCTTTACATTAGCTATTCTGAAAAAAAAAGGGATGAAAACATGACTGATTACTTTTGGAACTAAAGTGTATAGTGTTACTCTGATTAGTTGAGCTACGACCTTGGCAATGTTTATCCATTTTTTTCGGTAATGGTTAAAGATAAATGGGGTTGAGTTAAAATGGGCTACTTTCGTAGTAGTTTGGCTGAAATGTTTCAACTCAAACCCTCTTAAATAATGCGTTCGTTTTTAACTGAAGTCCTCCCAAAAAAGGTAAATTTCGTCATTTTTTTTCCTTTTTTTTTTCCTTTTTTCTTACATTTCTAACCATAGCGCTACGAAACCTCAAAGGTTATTAAGAATAAATCTGCCGTAATACACTCACTATGCATATCAAATAGTACTTATTTGTCCAGAATGATGTCGTAGCGTAATAAATATGCACTGTCCTCAAAACAAAATTAATTTTTGATGATGGTATTAAGACTGTCTATAAGTAAGCAATTTTGCAGGCAAAGGGAGCCTGTATTAAATTATAAAAGACAAATAAAGGGCTAGGGGGGAACAGAAAGTCTTTGACTATGAAAAACTAATGAAACTAGATTGCTACCGCTCCCTGCTTGCTTACGTTCGCTAACCCCCGGAACTGCTTACGCAGTTTCTTCGGATTGCTTCGCAAACCGAGCTCGCTACGCTCGCTCACCGGCCACAACAATATTCGTCTAGCTTTATTTGTATTTAAAAAGCCGTATTTCTTTCTTTTTCAGTATGAATTTTTTGCGAAACATTTTTTACTTTCATACATTTAAAGAGGACAATTACGTTTACATGCCACTTGCGCATCAGATTGTGAAGCATGAGTGTGCAAATCCATCTTAGGCAAGAACATGAACATCGATCGTAAATAAGCTGATCGTTGCCTACGGAAAGAAATAAGTAAAGGCTCATCGGAAGTGACGATGGACGCCTGGACGCTTGATTGATATTTGTAAATAAACTACTGTTATCCAATAGAAAGAAACAATTTAAGGCTCATTTTCCGCACATATAAGTGCTTTATCCTAATAAAATATGTGAATATCAAAAGCTAAAAGCGAGTGAGCAAATAACGTAGACAACGAAATTGTCGAATGACGATGGATGTCTAAACGCTTGAAGTAAGCTGATCGTTGCCAACGGAAAAAAAATGACGGGTTATTTTGCGCCACGCATAAGAGCTTTATGTGCATAAATTAGTATTGTAAATAATAATTAAAATTTATGATCGCGCACTGGAAAATATTAAAACAAATTAATGACTACTAAGTTGACCTTCTTAGAAATTGCCAGTTTAGAATAACGGCATTAATCAGGCACCAATGTGTTTGCTCGCTTGGGCGATTTCGACCACCTAGGGCAATTCGATTCCATTGTTCTCGGTCAAAACAGTTGCCGCATATGCTCATCATTCTGCACAAATTAAATCGATTACTGAATAAATACAGTACACCGGAAAATATAATTCCATACATCAAACGAGGAGGAGGAAACAAGGTGTGAATGTTTTTTGCAACTTATTACTTTTGCATTACTATGCAGAGCATTTGTAACGACTCTAAAAGCGTATTTCACGTCATGACAAATACTACGACTCAAACATTTATCCGGACAGATTTTCAAGCTCTATATCTTAACCCTACACTGCATCGTGTTACCAATTGGATACATGGACAATTTGTCCTCCTTAAAAATAGCAGAATGTAGTCATAAGGCGGCTCAATGTATAAAAAACAAGTATTGGGTATATTTAAAGCAATTATCACCATTTATCCTCCATACATGGCAACACTGATCTGTTACATGCTCTTAAATGAATCCATATGGATAGCTTTTAAAATCACTTAAACTACCAAGTTTTTAACTTATTTTTTACAATGAAATATTTTTCTTCGTCTTTTAAAGTAATAACATGAATAAAATAAACATTTATCTTTCGTTTAAGATGCGTTTTACATCAAAATAATTATTTGGAAAAAATCTAGGACATACCGTAAAATGGGGTGAATCAGAACACTTTTCAGCTTTAATTGTAAAAAAAGTAGTTAAAAGATTTTTTTTAATTTAATTTTTTGGGTAAAAACTTCGGTCTTGCTTTGTTTTTGATATTCCAAGCAAAGACAAAACATTTCGTACAGTTATTATTTACATATATAGGAATTTAGGGGTGTTCCGAATCACCCCGCTGATAGAGGTCAATGGGAACATACGTTAAAATTTTTATTTTTTTCAATTTAACCTGTAAAAGGTCTTACAAACATATGTAGTACTGACGGGGGAAAATAAGAAGAGATAGTTACTGTCAAATAAAAGTTTAATTTCAATACCAGTAAACATTTATAATTTGTTAGAATTAAAAATAATTTTGAACTCATGAAATATAGAAATGAATTTTAAGAAATGCTTTTGAATTAAAATACAAAGCTGTAACATAAATTGAAGTCACTCATATCGTCCACAAATATGTACTTGGCCTTAAAACAAGCAGTTGTGGATTGACTTAAGTTTTTCATAACATCTTCTGGGATGAACGCTTCCTTTTCTTTAGTTTTTTTAAATCTCAGGATTTTGGGGACTCCTGTAAGACTTTTCCACTCATTCATCACTGGTTGTGTGCTGAACTTATGCTACATGAAGTATGTATGACTTTCCCCATGTATTTTAAGTAAAAAGAAGTCTCCTGGAGCAAAAACCTTCTTAAATCTGCAACTATATGTCATTCTAAGATCTAGTTGCTCACGAGAAGCGATAAACAGTAATAAATCCTTGTTCTTGTCTTGAGTAGAGAAATTGGGTTAGAATCTTGATTTTTCAAACAGTTTCCTTTAAATAAGTTTGAATTGGAACAACAGAACCAAGTGTTCCGATACACCCCGCAAATTTTTTTCCTATGTCATTTTTCAGAATTCTTCATTTTTATGACACAATTTTTAAAAAATGTAAATTCTAATGTGGTATTCAGTTGTTCAGATACATGCATAATTAAAACATACCACTCTTAGGTTTAAATTATCAGAAGGTTTGTACTTACATATGAAGTTATGCAGTCTATGAAAACGTAATGTTTTCCAGCATTCCACGTGCAGCCCTCCTTATAAGCCAGTAACGTCGCCAGATTGACAAAAGTATTTTTTTCCTACATCCTATGATCTTACCTTTCTAAAAAAAAAAAATAATGACGAAAAATACCCAATAGTAAATTTATGAAGAATTTCTTTGTACGGTCGGGAAGTTTTGTTCCGATTGACCCCGCTGTTCCTATACATTTTACGGTAATACATGTCTGTTGCCATTTGGCAACATTATGCAGTAAGCATCCATAGAACACTTCGATTCATCTCTGTAGTTCATGAAGTATGTGCTTTGTTTATGTTTCGCGCTAGCTTCTTTCTCTTTTTGGAAGGTATAATATAATCATGCGGACCCAAAAGTGGTACTTTTGGCTGTTCTCTCGTTTATAAGACCTCGCAATTATCAATGCTTAGTTGATGTTCAACAGAGTGAACAAACAAAAAATCAATAGAGAAAAGCCTTCAAAACGTGTTCATTTTAGATTTCAGTTAGCACAAACATTGTGCTTACACGGACAAGTAAAATTATTAATAATTTTAAAATATAGTTTTGAAAAAAAAAAAAAAACTAAAAAATATGCTTTTACATAGGAAAGCGTTGTGATCATCACGGAGTTCCCTCTGATTTTCAAAACTACTGAATATCCGCACTTAAGTTTACATGCACTTATAATACATCAACATGCAATATTTTAGCCTTTAGTTTAAAAATAATATTAAATACATTACTTTTATATTTGCAAAGAACGTAAATTTTATATTTTATTCAGAGTTACATACATACATATAAACAAATCCACATGTGAAATTAATAAAAGCGTATTAAAAAGAGCTACAGAGGAACTTGTTACAAACCAAAAAAAAAAAAGAAAGCTTGCGCGAGAGAGCCTCCAAAAGATATCAGATTTGACAGAATTGATCATCGGAAAAAACACAGTACAAATAAACAATGATGTAAAATATCAAAATGTAAAGGATTACAAGAGTACAGTGCACCAAATGTTCAATTCCTCTATTTTTTTACAAAAAAAAAAAAAACTAATTTCAAGACTATCATTTAAAATCATTTTTATCTGTTGAATGGTGGTTTCATGGTGTAGCCATTTGGCAACAAAACTATTTTTAATTAGAAAGTGGTGAAAATTTAGAGTTAAATTTTTTAAAATATTTTTCCATGTTTTCTTATTACATTGACAAACACATATATTTTTTTCTAAGAAAAATAAAAAATCATGCAGTTTAGGGTTAAATGCGCGTTTATCATTGTGAAACAAGGGGGGGGGGGGATTTGAATTTTAAAGATATGATCGATTTTTTTTGTTATTATTATTTTAACTTTAAAATATCAAATATTCCGAGGGTTAAAAATTCAAAATTATTTCCTTTTATTCCCATCTTCCATCTCATGCGTAAAGATTCTTTAACGCAACAGATCACACACTATTACTGTGTTTTCTGTTTACTGTATATTTCAGTCTATGACTTCAGTCTGTTAAACTACCCTTAGAAAGTAAAGCGTGGAATCAGCATTTTTTTCTTTTTCATTTTGTGGCCTTTTTATCATCTAATTTATTTGTACAAGTTTGCTTATTTTTTTCGCGGGAAATAAAGCAACGAAAAAGGGATTCATTTCAACATTTCCTATTAGTATAGATAGTATAGATGTTACTTGATGCTTTTTGAGCTTTTTAAGCTGACAGATTTTTTTTTTTTTTTTTTTTTAGGTGGCGATTGATAGATGAGCTAATATTTAGAAAAGTGCCAATTTGAGTCCCAAGTGAATTTTCACCAGTATTTCAATAACTAGTTAAAAAAATAATTTTCCCCAGAAAGAAGATAAGTTTTTCTTTCATTTCATCTAATAACATCAGAAAAAAAAATTTTTTTTTCATCAGAAAATATTGTGTTTATACATCAAAAATCAGATCGGTAACGTGTCCCAAGTAGCAAAGCTTAGCATGCAAACAGGTCATGCGCACTTTCTAACTTCCTAAAAAAACGCACTTGCACAAAAAACGATTCTATTTTTACCCCTTTGTGAATATTTTACTTCATTTTTGTTTTAATCGATTTCTGATTTTCTAGCTGATGCGAAATAAGCGTGTCCCAAGTTCCGCCGTCAGAGTGGTAACAATAACTTCCGATCTATGTTTAGGCTCCCAAAATCATTTCCTGCACCTATACCACGTGATACTGAGTACCTACTGGAAAGTTTTATCGAATTGTAATTAAAAATTTGCATTTCTGCATCTAAAATTGTAGGTAAGATTTTTTAAGTGATTTTATAAAATGTGTGTCATTTGAGTCATCAGATCGGTAACACGCTCTAAAATGCGCAGTTTTTATTATTTTAAAAATTATTTTATACAGGGTGTCCACTCCAATCGTGGACCAATAGCTAATTTCTAAACCGTTAGAGATAAGCATATAGTTTATTTAGGAAAAAATCTCCAAATTACGAAAGGAATTTTGGGTCTATTCAATGTTTTTCAAAAAATCAAATTTTGAAAGAGTAACGAAATTTAAATTTTTATACAGCCCCCCAGTCCTATCAATCATATTTAGTAAAACATTCTTGACACTGTAACGTTTAAAACTAAAAAAAAATCACTCTTCTACGACAAAAATTGACCGAGTTATGATGTTTTGAAAAATCAAGATTTTGCATTGTTTCATGACGTCATCGAGAGATCGCTTTAGGGACCGTATGCGAAATCCTTCAAAATCTTGATTTTTCAAAACGTCATAACTCGGTCAATTTTTGTCGTAGAAGAGTGATTTTTTTTAGTTTTAAACGTTACAGTGTCAAGAATGTTTTACTAAATATGATTGATAGGACTGGGGGGCTGTATAAAAATTTAAATTTCGTAACTCTTTCAAAATTTGATTTTTTGAAAAACATTGAATAGACCCAAAATTCCTTTCGTAATTTGGAGATTTTTTCCTAAATAAACTATATGCGTATCTCTAACGGTTTAGAAATTAGCTATTGGTCCACGATTGGAGTGGACACCCTGTATATAAGTATAGTCCTTTGTTACAAGTGAAAAAAACCACGTGTTTGATTTTGGTTTAGTGCGATCGACTCGGAAATAAAAAAAAAAACTTTGTCAGTTTGTCAGATCGGTAACAGTCAGAGCGGTAACATTGAAAAACAGCAAATATGTTACAGAACTAACTCACACGTTTCAGAATTATAAAAAGCAAAAATCATACTTTAGCCATATATATTGAATATTTTTGTTCTTAAAAAATGAAAAGCAATGAGTTTTAGTACAATTGCTTCATTTGTGGTTTGTATGACCTAACAATAGAAGCTAGTAAAATAAGAAAAATTGACACTGCAGAAATTAAGTTAATTAATTATTATTATTTTAATTAATTAATTAATTTATTTTTTTGTGCCTCAATTTCTTATAACTTCACTAAATAACTAGATAATAACTAGCATGCTAAATTTGAATTTCTGATCAAGAAATTAAATTTCCTGCAACTAATTAAAGAAAAGCAAGCAGCAGAGTTGTGTGTTGAAAAAGTTGAAGTTGTGTGTTGTTTTAAAACAAAACAAATGTTTTATTAGCTTGGATTTGGTAATCTCATAATTTATTTTATCTAAAAACCTTATCGCTCATTTTTATTTCCAAGAAATGCTTTTTCATAATGAAATTTGATTTTTTAGCCTAGTATATATATTTTAATATAATTATCTTAATTCTATGTTAAAAATGCAAGGAAATGATATCATATTTAGAGATGTTAACGAAGACTGATAGCATAAACTCAAATATGTAGCTCATATTAACATCAGATCTGTAACATTCATCAGATCTGTAACGGCTTAAAAGTGAGTAATCTAAGGAGGGGGTAAATAACTTCCTTGACCTCCCCCCTTTTATTTTCTTGCATTTAGACCCACTTTAGACTTAAAATCCAATATTAGTTTTTTTCTGCAAAAAAAAATTTTTTTCAGAAAACTCCAACTTCAAATTGGCACTTTTCTAAATATTGGCTCAGATGAAATTTTAATCACCATTTTTTCTTAAAATAAAGTCGTCCTGGGGCCAGTTGTGGAGGCCACTTATTTTGCACGCTACTATACTTCTATAATACATTAATGTGCTTTCTTACACGCATGTTCTTCATTTCTCTTAGGTTAATTCAGCAGACTCTGACAGAATATGTTGCCACTGCAACCATCTCACTGCGTTTGGAGGCGGTTTTTTGGTAGCACCGAACACAATAGATTTCGAATATGTGTTCGCCAATGCTGGCTTCGAGGACAACTTGATCATTTACGTGACGCTCATCGTCACTTTCGCTCTCTACGTCCTTCTGGTGATCTGGGCAAGATGGAAGGACCGGAAGGATCTAACAAAGGTAATAGGTGCTAGTTCATGCATTACGATTGCCCTGAGTAGGGAAATGTAGGGCAAAGTGAAATAATTAAGTTTACTTAGCTGCGTCAAAAGGAACAAATGGAAAGTTTGTTCTAAAAATTACTGTACATAAAGAATAATGTATTTTGTAACACAACTTCCGTTGAAGAATTATTTTCCATACTAATAAAATATAAGTCAATGAATAAAAGAGTTAATTAATATGTGAGAAAAACTAAATGAGCGAGTAAAGAGAATTAATAAGAAAATGAGTCAATGAATGAGTAATTAAGTAAATAATTAAGTGAAAGAATGTAAATAAATTAGTAAATGAAGAAATAAGCGCGTGATTTAATATATGAATGAATAAGTAGACGAAATAATCTGTTTCACTTTGCCCCGCGTGTACTTGATAAATTACATTGAGCATTTAAAATTTAAAAATGCCTAATATAAACTAAATAAGGACTGCACCGGACATCAGTAGATCTCAATTAATAGTTGAAATGATAATTAAAATTTTTTTTTATTATTTTATAATAACAAGAAATAATTTTGAAAAACTACGAATATCACAACAAAGGTATCAAATTCTAAAAATGGCTTGTAAAAATTTTTTGTTGATCATTGGAGCTACTAATTTTTCGACAGGAATCAACTATATGTTTAGGAACTTAGTTAAAGTACTGCTAGATAGGTGGCGCTGCAAACTGTGAAAATATTTCTGTACCACAGAACCAGACTAACGTAAGTCCATTTTCGTCATTTTTCAGCAGAAAGTGAAAACGATTGTCGGATACTTGCAAAGGATGGGGGCTAGTGCTCTTTTCACTCTGCTAAATAATTGGGAAGGGATTTGTTTTATAGAATACTGTTTTCATGGGTCGATGTGGATTAAGATTCTAGATACAATGAAGCGAAAAAGTGAAAATCGCCATTTTTGGACTTACGTCGTTCTGGTTCTGAGGTACAAATTTTACCATTTCACTTTGTCCCGCTATTTCTTTTTGCTCCACAGTCCCCTACTATAAGAATCTGAAAATTGAAAGCTCACATAGGGGTTTTATTTCTTCCAAACTATTGTTTTTAAAACCTTAAACCCTTGTATGATACTGCATGACCGCGTATATTGGAAAGCGGCATAGAAAGAGAAAAACAAATATCGAGGGAATTTGAAAGCACGTTTTCTAATTTATTTCGGTGCACCACTGCTTCGCATTCGGAAAATTGGCATCAATGAAAAGTAATTGATGCATCAGTTAACGCATGTGAACCGAATATTCATATTTCAGTCTCAATGTTGGCTGAACCACGCTTTAACTGATGGGGATGAATTTTCACGTGTCTGTTTAAATGTTTGATATAGTAGCTTCATGATTGGTGACTGCCCATTCAATTTCACTGTTCTGCACTACTGGACAATATATAACTTTTCCAATCATGGATTAATTAACATTTGTATTCATTAGAAACTTCGTGTATCATTTTTCATTTTCCAAGTCCATTGATACCTGCCACAACTAGTGGTTTAACCGGGATGGGGCCCTGAAGAGCGCTTTGTTCTTTTGATTCAGACCTAAAATACCTGATCCAATACTCCCAAAGGTATCGATTAACTTGGAGGGTTTTGTGATCACGAGCATTTTTAACGTCCCCCAGTCAGCATTAATGAAGACCGGATCTTTGATCGGCTAGGATCGAGCCCGGAACTCTCCAGTTGCGCGTCCGATGCCTTACCGATCAGGCTACCACGGCCCCGCTGCGTTTATATCATACAAAACTCGATGAATTACAATTATTATCTAGCACATACGTTACAAATAATAATGATAATAATAATAATACTAATACCATGTCACAATTGTAACCATACGAAAACATTTTCCCCATTGGCTGCTACCACCTGGTTTTTGGCTTGATATTTCTGTCCCTCATTTTGAAACAAAGCTTTTATTGAAATTGCGTTCTTTAATACAATGAAATTTTCAGAAAAAAAGTTAAACCCTTTAAATGCACTTAGTTGGCAATAGAGACTAAGTATCCGTGCATGGCATTAACGCTTGTAAGAAGTTCTTAGGCAGTAGACAAAAGAGAAAAAAAGAAGGTATCCCATCGCCCAGTATTATGTTAATCTCGATTTTAAAAACACTTAGTATTATTTCACTCTTCTCGACGGATTTTTATTTAGTTGGGCGTAAAACTACCTTTGATCAAATTAGTTTATCTCTAAGAATTGATTTAGGTCTTTTTCTACCTGAATTTTAAGCAAGTCTTTCTCACGAAATTGTCTATGAAATGAAAAAGTTCTTGCGTATTCAAGTTTTTTATTATGTTCGAAAGGCCAGATTTTTTGTATACAATTATGTTTGTTCGAAATGACTGACACTTTTAGAGGTAGAACCCGCAATAATCTTTTTCCTGAAAAGAAAATCCAAGTCCATTTAAATCCCAATCAAACGGCGCTAATTAATCTGGAGGGTTTAAAAAAATTATAGTTATCTGCAACCAAATTATTATTATTATTATTTTTTTTTTTGCTAACGTTATTCAAGAAATTTAATTTAACAGAAGAGACTGTTTTAAAAAATGCTATGTAACGATCGATGGATAGATTTCTTTACTCTTATGCTTTGATTTATCAGTTTTAGACAGAAGAATAAAATATTGTTTTGAAAAAAGGGAGAAAAAAGTCAGCTTTCAGTTTTTCTTACCAAGAAAAGCAAACATATTTCTTTTTACAAAAACAGTTTCAGTAAACAAAAGGATTATTGTTTAAGTTAATTCAACATCGCCCGCAGTAAATTCGAGTCAACTGATAGGTTTCTCCTCCAGTCGATTCATCTATCAAAAGACAATTTCAATCCATCACTTCTTTTAATATGAATTCTGAAAACGAAAATCGAATTCCTACTCTAAAAAAATCGATCTCTTCAGTGATATTTTTGTGGAAACAGGCGAACTCCTTTCTTTTTTACAAGCAACATGAGTTCAATAACCAAGTGTTATTTCTACTGTCGTTTTTCCATCACTCATTTTATGAGTGATCTCCAGCAAGTTCTGGCTGTTACGAACTGCACATTTTGGTTAGAAGTTAAGAATAACACCGTTAAGATTGAAGTTGTATAAAAGCGATGCATTTACCATACGTTTCAGCGAAAGGGCGAGTATGTGGATTGAAGTACTTTTGTTGGAAAAGTATTTGATTGGGTACTAAAAACTCAGCCAACTCTTTCATTCTTTACTCATCAAACACTATTTCACAATGCACAGACAATAAAACTTGAGACTAAAAAAATTTGGTAGTGGCTAGTAAACCCAAAAGGCCACTTTGGCGTTGTTCGTGTCTACTTTCAACCTAATTCCAAAATTGTAATCTAACTTCACCTCATTCTGCATTTAGTAATTACACTATGTACTTACATATATCTTAACTAAACTACTATACATAAAAGAAAAATGTTAAAAAAAACTTGCAAACCTTTTTTGAAGAAGAAAGTTATTTGTTTTAAGATCCAAATAATAAGACATTATGCAAATAAAACAAAAACTAAACGCACCTGATACTTGAAGTTAAAAGAAATTTCATTCAATTTACTGAAGAATCATAGATTTGGTCATCTTTGACTACTTTTTCCAAAGTTTCATTGCATTTTCTAGATTGAAGTTATGTATTTAGATGTTTTGTATAGCAGATGTGTCGATTTGTTCTCTAATGTTAGCATTGGCCGCCAGTGACGTTGCTAGTGGCCATTTTCTTTTCCTAATCAAAACGATGCTTCTGCAGCTTTTATTTTTGTTCTGAAAAAAAATAGGTCACCAGTTTGGCGACCAACATAACATCTGACAGTGGTCAAAAAATAAATTTTAGTCGCCACTGGCTTGCGGCGACAGGCTAGTCTCTACCTTTAACTAACACCAAGTACTAAATTTGGAGAGGGGTATTTATGTACAAAGAAACCAAGTGATAAATTGGGAGAGACATTTTCAGAGCCCTTTATGCTAAATTCGTTTGCGAAAATGAGACATTTTTACACATATATTTGTGCTTTGTTCTTAGAAATTTGGCTTTGAATTTTCATATAAATTAAACTTATGATAGGGGAAAGTAGGAATCGTTGATCCCCCTTCTCTGTTGGATAGCTCATAAGTTTTACTTGACTCAATAAAACTAAACAATCTCACTTTGTAAATTTTGAGCAGTTTTTTGCCCATCTAAATGCTCAGAATGTCTTCATTGTAATAAAATCTTATAAAGAACAAGAAGTTCTGTCAAGAACTAAACGAGCCTACTTTCCCATACATCGACATCGGCATTCTCGCATCTGATCATTATTCTCTTGATTATCTGAAACTGAAAACTATGTCAAACATACCTTTTAGCACATAGAGCTGATTTCGAGAAGCAAACTATACCCCTCTCATCAGATGAAATAGACACATAAAAAGTAATTAACGAATAAATAAAGCTTTGTCGCACCTTTTAAAGAGTGCAACTGTTACAGTTCCTCCGTAGAAAAAATCCTCCATTGTTTTCAAAAAAAAATAATAATAATAATAATAAAATAAATAAATAAATAAATAAAAGTACAAAGAGCATCAAAACGTATTTTATCAAAGAAAGAAAAAAAAACTCGTTTGTTAATAAAATGTCTCGAATTTCATTTTTAATCCGTTGCCAGTTGTTAAATATAAATAAAGAATAAAATGCACTCGTGAATGAAACATTTTTGTTACAAAAAATATCGTCTGCCAAAAAAAAATATAATAATTAAAATAAATAAATAAAATAAAACAAATAAATAAACAAAAAATCGTCTGCATGTTCAGTCATTTTTTTTTTCTGAGCCTGCATTTCCGCCATGTTCGCGGAGTCGGAATCAGAGTCCTCACAGAAGATTACTCAGAAAAGTACTTTACAAACATTATTTATCAAAACTATTTTCTTACAAAGTTAGTTTGAAATCCGACTTTAAGTTCAGGATCAACATTCAACTTAAATTCCCCGTAGACGCTAATGTTAATTTTTTTTCTGAACGGTTCAATATTGAACGAAAAATGGTTCAAATCAAAAAGCGAAATATGGAAATGTATGGGAAAGCCTCTCCGAGATCTTTCAAACAAAAAAAAGTTTATTCCATTCAGACGGTTTACTCAAAAGTTATTAGGTGGGGAAAGGTTGCTTGAACGGTTCAATGTTGAACGAAAAAATGCTCAAATGGAAAATTTAAATAGGGTAATGAAGTATCCTTGCTGAGATCCTTCGAACAAAAAAAAGTTTGTTCAAATCGGATTGTTCACTCAAAAGTTAGCATCGCGGGACAGGTTGTTTGAACGGTTCAAAGTTGAACCAAAAACTGTTCAAATCGAAAAATCAAATATAGGAATGAGATGTACTCGACGAGATCTTTCGAACAAAAAAAAGTTTATTCCATTCGGACTGTTCACTCAAAAGTTATTAGGTGGGGAAAGGTTACTTGAATGGTTCAATGTTGAACCAAAAATGTTCAAATTGAAAATTTAAATACGGTAATAAAGTATCCTTGCCGAGATGCTTCGAACAAAAAAAAAAGTTTGTTTAAATCGGACTGTTCATTCAAAAGTTATTAGGGGTGACAGCTTGTTTGAACGGTTCAATGTTGAACGAAACATTGTTCAAATCGAAAATGTAGATACGGGAATGAAGTATCCTTGAAAAGATCTTTCGAACAAAAAAAAGTTTGTTCAAATCGGACTGTTCACTCAAAAGTTAGCATCGCGGGACCGGTTGTTTGAACGGTTCAAAGTTGAACCAAAAATTGTTCAAATCGAAAAATCAAATATGGGAATGAGCTGTACTCGCCGAGATCTTTCCAACAAAAAAAAGTTTGTCCAAATCGGAATGTTCATTCAAAAGTTATTAGGGGGGGACAGACAGACCGACAGACCGACCGACCGACCGACCGACACACAAATTCCCCATCTCAATACCCTACTTTCAAATTTTTAATTTTTCGATATTCAATTTACCTTTTTATTTTTTTTACTTGGCGATATTTTTTTTACTTGGCGATATTTTTTTTACTTGGCGATATTTTTTGGACTTGGCGATATTTTTTAGATGCATTAAGCTACTTTTAATACTTTTTTCGTCTTTCTTTTGTTTTTAACGGGAAAGTAGGCTAAAAAGCAAAATTACATAAAATGATCAGGTCTCCTTTACACAGGGGACTTGATCCTGATTTGCAGAAGACTTGAACCTCTGGGGAAAATCCTTGCAATTGTTTTAAATACGTGTCAAACATTTATTATTTTGAACTGGTTGTTATTCGTTTAAAATACGTAAAGTCAAAAAATGAAACAAAACAAAAACAATAGCTATTAAAGCTAATATTTAACAAACAAAATAAACCCTAATAAAAAAATTGCTGACGATGATAAAGTAACTCTCAATTTTTTATCAATCTTAATTCGCTGTGAAAACCGAGAAATAAATGTTTAAAACATGGTTACACGCTAACTTATATACTATTAGTGACGTCATATAGCGTTTCAACGCTATGAACTACAACTTTTTTTTTTAATTAGCACCAAAAATGAACTGAAGTTAGTGGTTTGTAAGTAACGAAAAGAAAATTATAAAATCTCACTAGTTGTTCTTCTGCTTCTATAAATAACACAGGTCAACAAAAAATAATTTTTGAACACATGCATGAGATGTTTTGACTAATTTTAATGTTTTTTGATGTGCTGAATCCGAATATGAGCTTCATTTCTTTCTATCTCGTACAGATTTTTTGCAATACGTGAGGACTTAATTGTCAAAGTCAAAAAATAAAAGTAGCTTCAGAAAATTTCGAAAACATCGAACAAACATATTTGAAAGTCTCCATATTTTGGCAAACACTTGATAAATTGCTTCATCAGTCCTAATTTAATATGAAGAGGGGAAACAGAACCTTTCCCTGATCAACCACTACACTGTCCAACATGAAAAGCCACGACTAGCACATAGCAACTTTGAAGGGATCTATTTTAAAAAGGGGTGTGCACTTGATTAAAAAATGCACCATGGCAGTATTTCTGCTTATTCTGATATTAGTATTTTATTTTCCTGGATCTGATAAGAATGGGGAATAAATTAAGAAGAAAAAAAATATCAACACAAGTCAATACTTTTAATAAACGAATCCAACGAAACAAATAATAAATCCCCGTACATTCCCTTATCTCTCTCTTACCACTATCACTCTTATTTTGATAACTCATTAATAGTCCATGAACCTAGTGCAACATATTCGAACCTGATCAATGTGGCTCTGTCGTGAGTGTAGCACGCCTGCTTTCACTTTTCCTCATTCAACACCGCCCTCGATCTCTCCTTTTTTTCAGTTTTTATAACTGTGGGTACTCTTTAAAAAGCAAAGAAGCAAATAAGAGAAACTATTTGTAATAAACATTTTAAATCATAAATTGGTATAGTATTTATTCAGTTATATAGAGATAAAATGGTACATTACCACACTCAGTGCCCACGTTTTTCAGAAAAACTGTACGTGATGGATAAAAACTGAGGTCATTTTCGAATTCAGCACACCGAAAAGCATTAAGTACACTCAAAATATCCCATGCAGTTTTTTAGTTGCAGACCTGTGTAATTTGTGCTGAAAATTTCCGGGTTTAGTGTTACTCCAGAATGTTCAGTTTTATCTTTAAAACGCAACATTTGTTATCCCTTTGATGGTTATGAACGAGTTCAGCTCGCAATCGAATCGTGCTCCATAATGCGTGCAAACGAGTTCCGCTCGGGAGCAAGATTTTGACCGAAATGGTTAGTAACGAGCATTACTCGCGTAGTGAAAATTTTCCCCAATGCGCGCTGAAGAGCTGACTTCGTTCGCCATTATTATTCTGCACTGATGTACTGTACTATTAATACTTTAAGAAATTTTTAAAACGCGCGAGGCGAGCTATCTACGGCATCGCCAGAGAAAAGTGACATTTTCGAAAGAACGGCGGGGGAAAACAGCTGCCACTTTCGACTAATGTTTACTCCTAATGCTGCGCGAATGAAGCAAACGGAAACTGCTCATTTCATAACCATCAAAGGGTTAAAAAACCCTCCTAGAAATTTAAAGTTGGTTGAAAATAAAATCACTGGGACCCTTATGAAAATATTGTCGTGACTTTCACAGGTGTCTTATTAAACCGATACTCTAATGAATTTCGCGGTCCCCTATTCAAACAAATACTTATTTACAAGAATTCAAGGGCTGCTATTTGAAAAAAAATCTGAACAAATAACTCCTCAAAGAAATTTTTAGCAAATTCAAGCCTCTACTATCGGTTTGAGGTTTAAGTCAAATTCTAATGCATCAAGACAGTTCATGAAAAGTTAAATTCTAATGAAGGGAAATGCTACTTATGTAAACCAAAACTCTAATTAGCTAAAAGTTCACTCACAAAGGCGAAATTTTAATGACTTTGATGTACGCTTATTCTCAGTGAATTATTTTGATTTTTTTCAAAATAAGGACATAATAATTAATTATTGAGCTAGATTTTTTTTTTGGCTCTTTATAGGGTTGAAAATTTTTAACACAGTATTAAAAAAAAAAGATTATTAATACTATGTATTAACTTACAACAACGTTATAATTAGTTGCATTAAAAATATTTTTTACGGATATCTGCAAAAAATATACCGTAAAATTGGGTGTATAGGAACAGCGGGGTCAATCGGAACAAAACTTCCCGACCGTACAAAGAAATTCTTCAAAATATACTATTGGGTATTTTTCGCCAATAATTTTTTTTTAGAAAGGTAAGATCACAGGAAGTAAGAAAAAATTACTTTTGTCAATCTGGCAACGCTACTGACTTATAAGGAGGGCTGCACGTGGAATGCTAGAAAACATCACGTTTTCATATGCTGCAAAACTTCATATGTAAGTACAAACCTTCTTCTATTTGAAACCTAAGAGGGGTATGTTTCAATTATGCATGTATCTGAACAACAGAATACCACATTAGAATTTACATTTTTTATAAATTGTGTCATAAAAATGAAGAATTCTGAAAAATGCCATAGGAAAAAAATTTGCGGGGTGAATCGGAACACTTAGTTTTGTTGTTCCAATTCAAACTTATTTGAAGGAAACTGTTTGAAAAATCAAGATTCTAACCCCAATTCTTCAAATCAAGACAAGGACAAGGATTTATTACTGTTTATCCCTTCTCGTGAGCAACTAGATCTTAAAATGACAAAAAGTTGTAGATTTCAAAAGTTTTATCTCCAGGAGACTTCTTTTGACTTAAAATACGAGGGGAAAAGTCACATAGACTTTATGTAGCAAAAGTTCAGCACACAGACAGTGATGAATAAGCGAAAAAATCTTTCAGGACAATCCCCGAAACCCAGAAATTTCAAGAAACTAAAGAAAAGGCAGAGTTCATCCCAGGAGATGTTATGAAAAAAATTAAGCCAAGTCACAATTGCTAGTTTTAAGGACAAGTACATATTTGTGGACGACATGAGTGACTTCCATTCATGTTAAATCTTTGTATTTCAATTCAAAAACATTTCTTAAAATTACTTTTCATTTTTCATAAGTTCAAAATTATTTTGAATTTTGACGAATTATAAACGTTTACTGGTATTGAAATTATACATTTATTTAACAGTAATTATCTGTTCTTATTCTCCCCCATCAATATTACTCATGTTTATGAGACCTATTACAGGTTAAATTGAAAAAAAATAAAAATTTAGCCAGGCGTTCCGATTGACCCCTATCTGCGGGGTGAATAGGAACACCTATAAAATGCTATGTATATGAATAAAAACTGTTCAATATGTTTTGTACTTGCTCGGAATATCAAGAATAAACCAAGACCGAAGTTTTTACCCAAAAATTTAAATTAAAAAAAAATCTTTTGAATACTTTTTTTACAGTCAAAGCTGAAAAGTGTTCCGATTAACCCCATTTTACGGTACCGATTTAAAATTATCATTGAAAGTACTAAATGATTTTGTGCTGTGTAAATAAAATAATATGTACGGTATTAGGAAAAAGCACCGTTAAATAATACATAGCTTATGTTTAAACAAATAACTATTTTTTCAAAATCGTAATTAACCTAATCGTTCAGCTGTAAAACATTGTTTAAAAAAATTCGGGGGATAATTTTATTTTCTTGCTATTTCTTTTTGAAGTAAATTAATCATTTATTGTTTCGAACATTTCTATGCATTTTTAAGATTATTGTTTTAGAATTATTAATACAAAAACGTAAAACTTAATCAAGCGAAGGAAAAAAAATCACGACTTAGTCATAAACATCGTAACATTCATCTATATAAATAAAGCTTTAAATTAATTAGTAATAAATTCCACGATTTAAATTGCTTTTAATGTGGAGTTTTTTTTTTAAATGGAAGCTAAAATATTAAATGCATTTCGTTTTGTGTTTTTATATAGCGGAATTTACAAAAAAGAAAAAAAAAAACATTTAAAATATGAAAAAAGGGACTAATTTAGCTAAAGTAATTTATTTTCACTATTGATGTCATAAATAACTTTTACAGTGGACTTGGTAAAAGCTGATACGTACCAATCATGACTAATTGAAGATATCATGCCAAAAAAAAAAAAGTAAATAACTTGACAGATAAGTTGGTTCTAGTGTAGTGCAGAAGCTCGAATGTAACCTATAATTAATTTCGTGTCATTTGCACTTCGAAATTATTTCATGTACTTAAAATGATCTTTTTACGCCAAATCGATAAATTGCATATAGGTCTGCCTTAGCAAAGGCTTCAGGGCGGAGATTTTCTACTTAACAAGGACATATTTTTCCGACCAGTCAAAATTTTCTTCTTTGTAATTCATAAGCAATTGCTACAAGAGATTGTACAATTTACGTAAGGAAGAAATTGCTTTGAAGCCAATAAATGGAATGCAAAACGAGTAGTTGTTGCAGGAAGCTCACTTCGAGGTTTGTTCTCGGCTGATGTTACATGCAAAAATACCTGCCCCCCCCCCAAAAAAAAAACCAGCTGCATAGAGTTAATTTTGCATTAATCACTTTTTAGCCTACTTTCCCGTTAAAAATGGAAGAAAGACGAAAAAAGTACTAAAAGTAGCTTAATGCATCTATTAAAAAATATCGCCAAGTCCAAAAAATATCGTCAAGTTAAAAAAATAAAAAGGTAAAATGAATATCGAAAAATTAAAAATTAGAAAGTAGGGTATTGAGATGGGGAATTTGTGTGTCGGTCGGTCTGTCTGTCTGTCCCCCCCTAATAACTTTTGAATGAACATTCCGATTTGGACAAACTTTTTTTTGTTGGAAAGATCTCGGCGAGTACAGCTCATTCCCATATTTGATTTTTCGATTTGAACAATTTTTGGTTCAACTTTGAACCGTTCAAACAACCGGTCCCGCGATGCTAACTTTTGAGTGAACAGTCCGATTTGAACAAACTTTTTTTTGTTCGAAAGATCTTTTCAAGGATATTTCATTCCCGTATCTACATTTTCGATTTGAACAATTTTTCGTTCAACATTGAACCGTTCAAACAAGCTGTCACCCCTAATAACTTTTGAGTGGACAGTCCGATTTAAATAAACTTTTTTTTGTTCGAAGCATCTCGGCAAGGATACTTTATTACCGTATTTAAATTTTCAATTTGAACATTTTTGGTTCAACATTGAACCGTTCAAGCAACCTTTCCCCACCTAATAACTTTTGAGTGAACCGTCCGAATGGAATAAACTTTTTTTTTGTTCGAAAGATCTCGGCGAGTGCAGCTCATTCCCATATTTGATTTTTCGATTTGAACAGTTTTTGGTTCAACTTTGAACCGTTCAAACAACCTGTCCCGCGATGCTAACTTTTGAGTGAACAATCCGATTTGAACAAACTTTTTTTTATTCGAAAGATCTTATCAAGGATACTTCATTCCCGTATTTACATTTTCGATTTGAACAATTTTTCGTTCAACATTGAACCACTCAATCAAGCTGTCACCCTTAATAACTTTTGAGTGAACAGTCTGATTTAAATAAACTTTTTTTTTGTTCGAAGGATCTCAGCAAGGATACTTCATTACCGTATTTAAATTTTCCATTTGAGCATTTTTTCGTTCAACATTGAACCGTTCAAGCAACCTTTCCCCACGTAATAACTTTTGAGTGAACCGTCCGAATGGAATAAACTTTTTTTTGTTTGAAAGATCTCGGAGAGGCTTTCCCATACATTCCCATATTTCGCTTTTTGATTTGAACCATTTTTCGTTCAATATTGAACCGTTCAGAAAAAAAAATTAACATTAGCGTCTACGGGGAATTAAGGTTGAATGTTGATCGTGAACTTAAAGTCGGAATTCCTTCAAACTAACTTTGTAAGAAATTGATTTTAATATATAACATTTATAAAGTACTTTTCTGAGGACTCTGATTCCGACTCCGATTCCGCAAACATGGCGGAAATGCAGGGTCAGAAAAAAAATGACTGACTGTGCAGACGATTTTTTGTTTATTTATGCATTTGTTTTATTTTATTTATTATTATTACTTTTTTTTTTGGCAGACGATTTTTTTGTAATAAAAATTTTTCATTTACGAGAACATTTTATTCTTTATTTATATTTAACAACTGGCAACAGATTAAAAATAAAATTTCAGACATTTTATTAACGAACGAAGTTTTTTTTCTTCCTTTGGTAAAATGTGTTTTGATGCTCTTTATTTTTTTTATTTTTATTTTATTTTTGAAAACGATTGAGAATTTTTTCTACGGAAGAACTGTAACAGTTACACTCTTTAAAAGGTGCGACGAAACTTTATTTTATCGTTAATTACTTTTTACGTGTCTATTTCATCTGATGAAAGGAGTATATTTTGCTTTTCGAAATCAGCTCTAAGTGCTAAAAAGGTATGTTTGACATAATTTTCAGTCTCAGATAATCAAGAGAATAATGATCAGATTCGAGAATGCCGATGTCGATGTACGGGAAAGTAGGCTCGTTTAGTTCTTTACAGAACTTCTTGTTAAAATTTGATAGTGCTGAAACAGAAAGAAAAAGAGAAAAGAAGCTTCCACATTTGATGATTTGTGAAGCTTTCAAAGCTTCGCAAAAAATCTCAATGCTTCATGCTCATATTTTAATAAATTTTTCAAAATTTTATTTGGAATTTTAGCATTTATTTATATAGTAAGCTGTCATATTTTCTGAAAGTTTGTGAAAAAACTTTGCATGCTATTTTCCGAAAACTAGCAAATAAAATAGAAATGTTTATATCTTCGTGAATATTGATACGAAATCATGTAAACTAATCATAAATATTGGACCACCCTAAGAACAAGAGACCTCTATAGCTAAATGTAAAGCAAAACAAAAACAACAAATAAAGCATCGTAAGTTTAATTAAACCCCACTTATAAAACAGTTACTTTAAAACATTTGCTTCTAACCTTTGCTTTTAGTCTATAATCAATAAAATATGATTAATGACAAGAATATTTAATACAATCACAGTGTTAAATAAAGAAATTCGCAACGATTTGCAAATCGTTAAGGGCTGCTATTTATTAAGATGAATGCGTTTTCTAAATGGAAGTCTCTACAGTCCCTAAATCGAAAAACGTCATTCATTTTAATTCTAAAAGCAATTACCATTATTTTACAATCGTTTTTCATTCTAATCTAAAAATCCGGGAGCATATTTAATAGCTTTCTTCCGCCTTTTTTTTTTTTTTTTCCTTTTCCGAAAACTGTTAGAAAACATATTTTAGGACTAACGCTGTAGATTTCATTAATGTCAAACTCAGAAATAATAAATGGTTACCCTTTGCATTGGATAATCTAGAAATTTAATTGGACCATGGACAAGGCTGTCTTTTTAATGAATAGGTTAAAAAATTAATATTATTAATCAGTAATAATTATTAGGTCGTTAATACTGATTTGATTTCCCGCGGTTAATTATGATGCCTGTACGAAGAAATCACTTTTAAACTTACGAAGAGCTGGAATAATAATTAATGACAATGATTACTTGAAACAATTTGGGTTTCTTAATGAATGGAACGAATTAATTATAGGGGATAAACCTTCCGTTAAATACATCGTAGAATATTAGACAAAAGTGAGTTTTAAGAATAGAATTATTTCATTATGTAAAATTCAAGAATACTTTTCGGTTTTTATTTCCTGTAGGGGAAATATCGTGCCAATATATATATATATATATATATATATATATATATATATATATATATATATATATATATATATATATATAGAGAGAGAGAGAGAGAGAGAGAGAGAGAGAGAGAGAGAGAGAAATTTTTTTTGATAAAAAGCATGAAACTCATTTAAATATATCAAACAAAATTAAATATGAATTTAAAAAATGATTGTGAATTTTTTGGAAATTTTAACTCTATTTGACAGGTAAAGCTGAGCTGGGATGATATAAAACTTTCATTAAAAAATATCAAAAGTTACGCAACAGATTTTTCAAAAAGTTTTCTTCTAGTTCTCACAGGCGATTTTCATAACTAAGCTGAAAAAAATCAGGGTAAAAGAAAACTCAACTTAATTATGTTCACCTTTATATATATTACGTGACATTGAAAATGCAGCACTCAGATTATGTACGTATAGAGCTAACGGTTGAACCTGTTGCAGCTGTGATGAACTGCGTAGTTTCTAATAGAGCTACCAGTCAGCCGATCATGAGTGAGAACATATTGTGGGTACTTACGGCACTATCCGCTGACGTCATCACTTCACTTCACTCCTTGAGGGGCCACAGTATCTGTCATTGTTGTGATTTAACCTGTTACTGCGCCTTCGAGCCTTTTATTAATTAAACAATTACAACATAAAACTACAAAAAAAAAAAAAAAAAAAACTGCAACATGTAACGACACAAAGACAACATAATAGAAATTGTAAAATGAAAAATGATATTATGTAATTAACAGTAGTTATAGTCATTCGATATTACATTGCTCTTAGCCGGCAATTAAAAATTTAGTATAGTGCGTCCCCAATTTCTCCGCATGTATATAATGGGGAATCTTTCAGATTAAACCTATTGAGATAGAATAGAAAAGAAGAAACGTGTCCGGTGAGAAAATTCGTATATCAACGATGTGAGACACCGCGGGGAAAACATGATGGTAGGGAATATCTCTTGTACTCCCCTGCTCCTTTTGGAGTAGAATACTCCTCAGGGCCTCAGGGACCCTACTCTGAAACTTCCTGGATCTTCCAGTGACGTCTATTACTCCCTCACGACAAGCAAGAATAGCCGAAAAAGTAGTCACTTGTCGAATTTTGTACTACTCTGAAAGCCCTAATGTGCCCAAGCGAGAATTTTCTCTCCTTCTACCGCGTTTCGAGAAGGAAAAACGATTGACCAGTCAAATGACAGCATTTTTAGTACATCTCACTCGCGTTACATCAACATTCGCGCGTGCATTTTGCTTTAACTTTCTGGTTTAGCTTAGCCTCCGAAATAGATGGCAAAAAGATTCGAGAGCCAAATATTTAAAGCATTCGGGCAGATTAAGGTGTTGTGTTTCAGGAATTTAAAAAGATTAGAATTTTAAATTTTTCAATTAGTACATCTTTTCAACACATACGAGCATACAAGCGTAAGCGAAGTAAAGAGTCGAAATATATTATACGAATTCATTTCAATGTATCAAATGCTTCGACTAAACATGAAAAAATTTATAAATACTTTTAAAAAATAATACTAATATTTAAAAATATTTGTTAAATTAAATCATTTAACTTCATGACTTTTGTTTTCAGCGATATTTTGACTTTATCGCAATAATAGTTTTAAATTCAGGCTTTAAGTAAAAGTCCCCTTTCTGCGTTACTCATTTTTGTTTTCGCAATAATAGTTGTATTTTCAGTCTTTAAATGCTAAGTAAAGAAAAATCACATGTCTGGGCAATGCAAAAAAAAAAGCCTTAAGTCCATCTAAAGTTTTTAAAATGGAGAAATTTCATATCGCACTATGACAAGATAAAAAATAAATTTAAAAATACTCTTTCGAAAATTTGAAATCCAAAATATTTTACTACTTCATTATATTGTTTTTATTTGGGGGGGGGGGGGAGGTAGCACATAAAGCTCGAGCTCAATGTCCTACAAAGTCGTGTCCTGTGTCTAGGTATCACTTTTTCAAAACGTGTATTTAAACATTTGTTGTTTGAGAGGGGTAAAAATTACCGCATGTGCTGCGTTTTTTGCAATGATTTTGATAGACTCAATTTTGCTTTTCACAATATTTCCGCCTTTTCGCAATAAGATATATATATATTCACTCTCTAAATATTAAGTACAAGTCCCTATTTTTGGGGCAAGGTATATGAGAAAAATTAAGATCCTAAATCACATGTCAGCGGATCTTTTTTCCAAAATGCATTTAAAACACTTTATGTTTGAGAATTGAAAGAAACAAATTCACGTTTTATGCTTTTGCTATCATTTTAAGACTTGAAAAACTATGAGTCAATTATTCTGTGAGGAAAAATTAAACTTAAATACGATACGATAAAAACGAAATGCTCCCCCCCTCCCCTGGTAGAAAATAGAATTTGAGTAAAGAGCTCATGTTATTAAATGAAATGCATCCCTCCCCTTTGGGTTAGATCGACACCCTGATTAAGTTAATATATAAATTCAAGTTTTGGGCATACCTTAAATAATTTCAATTTGTAAAATTTTGGTCAACTTCTCAGTAAAATAAGATGATTATAGATAATCGGCAAAGTTATAGAAACTCAAAATAAAGAAAAAATCTTAACTCTCAATGTAAAAACATACTAAACCACATTTTCAGAGCTTAGACAATATGGCACACTCCGCGTTGAGAAAAAATGGAATAAACAAACAGCTTCTCACTGCCGAGGAAAGCATCTCACGTCTTCTTACCCTGTCGTAAACTTCTCGGCGCGATTCTAGATACCTTAAATTAGAAGTGGCTTTGAGATTAGCGATTATTAGTGTCTCACGAGATGTGACGTCACGGGGGACAAAAAACCCGTATTCTCGGTATCGACTATATTCACGATACAATGAGAGTAGGGCCCCAGGTGAGATCTGGTTAAAGGAACGTTTGAATCTTCCTGCAGAAGGGGTGAGTCTGCTACTGATTTGGCTAGATGATCAGCCTCGTCATTGTCTTGGTTGACTCTCGTCATCAATCAGCATGACTGACCGGTAGATCAATTCGAACACAAGCCAAGGAATGTTTGTCAGAAAATTTTGCAAATTTTAAAGAAGATGCTTCTTACTGAGTTATGCAAGTTATGTGAAATGCGCAGTTCTCCGGCCCAAGTTGCATGAGTTACGAGAGAGGGAACCTGTAGAACGGAGAAGCTTCGTGACGTTATTTCTGCAAGAAAAATCATCGCAGAAACTCCATTTTCGCTTGAGAGGACACGTGACAAGCAGATAATGTGAGGTCACCGTCGGTGGAAGCAGTTCCATTATACGAGCGATTTTACGAGGGATATAGTGATCGGACAGAAAAGGGCAGGTTGGTCCTTGGTTCAAATTTTATTTGGCACATACCTGGATGGGTTTACAGTGCACCGGCTGTGAAGAAGATGGTTGGCGCAAGAAAATGTGGCACGTTCAAGGGGTCACGAAGCAGCCAGAGGGACATTAGCTCGCGTAGCTCGACACATTTTCCTGAAAACGTTTATGGGCAGGCAAACCATTTGTACCTCGATTCGCAGCATGTACAACACATGCTGGATGTTTTTGTTGCTACCTGAAAGATTTCCTGTCGATGGAATGCTCGTGGCTTGCATCGATAGCTGCCGTTAGTAACGCTATGATTGACCACACGGCATATACGTCGGAGTTTACAAATGGTGAGGAACTCGATCGGTCATGGATGACGGACTATTGGAGTGTCGTGCTTTCAGATGAATGACGCTTCCGTTTCTCTAACGATAGTCCTTCCATACGAGTGCGGCTTCGACGCGGAAACAGCTCAATCACAGGATGTAATTGCGTATAATTTTAGACCACCCCCAGTTGGAATTCATGTCGCTAACTCAGCTGAATGGTACGTGAAAGATGTGCTGCCGCCGGTGACACGCCCTTACCTTCAGGGAGTGCCCAATACGATGCCCAAATGCACACTGCTCGCTTTAGTGAACGTGCTCTACATGGTGGTGTACAGATGCTTCCCTGGCAATAGGTTTCTGCAGATATTTCCCCAATCGAACACATCTGGAATGTGATAGGACACTGTTTGCAGACTCTGCCACCGCCGTTTTCAGAAGACGAATTGTAGCAAATGGCTGACAGCGAATGAGAGCCATTCCTCAGGATGCCATCCATATTGTCATCGAGTCTATACCAAGACGTGTTGCTTCGTTGGCCCTACTACCTACTTTGCTGCTATTGTTCTCGCTCTGTATTATGAAAATTTCGAAATTAAGATCACTAATTCTTTGTAGATATCTCTGTTTTGCCGAGTTTCATCACTTTCCATCCACCCCTTCTTCGTGTTACATTTTCAAATTAAAATAACTTTGTATGTATGTCAGTTTTACACACTCAACTAAACCAAAGTTTTAACCGTATTACACAGCTTTTTTGTGTTAAACATACGATGTGAAATTTTTAATAAATTTGTACATTTTGTTGCCAATGCTTCTGTACAGAAGAACAGCGTTTTTCCGAATCGAAACTTCCTTTGCAACTCTAAGCTGTTTTTTAACCTCCTGAGAACAAATAAAGAAATAGTAAGCACGTTTTTAACAATATAGACGAAAAACATATCTACGTCATTATATATATATGGGTGATTCTACGAAAATGGGCAAATTTATGTTCCATACTGATTGCTCCTTTTGTTTTTAATTAAAAAAAAACTCTTTAGGGAATATTTTTATGCGTCTTTTGTTTCATAATTCTGACTATCAACAACGCCAATAGTTAATTATTATTCACTTAAAAAATAAAATATTACATTGAAATGTCATCCACATGCCCTGTCCCATAGGCACAATTTTCACAATCTATGGATTCTAGATCTAAAAAAAATAAGTGATTTTTTTTCTCAAGATATTTTTACTTTTGAATGTGTATGTGGGCAATATGTAAATCACAAAAAAAGCAAAATAATGTGAAAATAATGTTTCTAAAAATAATTCTAAACGTTGTCCCAGCGATTATCAGTCATCCACATGTGTGAAAAGTATAGATATTTTTCTCTGAAATGTTTTATTTCAAAATCTGGCAACACATCTTAAAATGAAGCATGGAACTTTGTTATTCCTGGCTGAAGACTAATTTTGCTGTTCTGCAATTACTTTTTGATTAAATGCAAGCTAAACTCAACTTTCAAGGCAAGTGTTATTCATCTTTGTCATTAACATGCCCTGCAGAATGCAAGTAAAATGTACACAAAAATTAATTTTGATGATGAATAGGTCTAAAGCTTACATTTGTTGGCTCTTACTCGATGCTAAGCCGAAAAATATTCAGTAATGACTTTTTGAGAACGTATTACTTGTGTTTTGTCATTCACATGCCCTTTTCCTTATGTCATTCACATGCCCCAATTTAAATCTCCAACCTAAAGTAAGCCCTAGTTCCAACCTAATATTATGTAACAACTATGACAGTACAATATTTAAAAATCAAGTCTAACAGTTTACAGGTTAAAAAATTTCATTAATGTAACTATTGTTTTATTAACATATCCATTGTGTTCTTAACTTACCCACTGTGTCATCCACATGCAGACCCGTCATTTAGGGGGGCAGGGGGGTCAATTGCCCCCCCCCCTGGCTTTGCGAAATCAATGCATTTACATATCAGTGGGCGTGGTTTTTGCTGTTTTCCGATGAAATTGCATTGTGTTTTCACCTTTTGCCCCCCCCCCCCTGGAAAAACTTGAAATGACGTCCCTGTCCACATGTTCTTTTTATCATTCACATGCCTTCAAAAAAATAAGAATGCAAAAATACAATGAAATACAAACATTTAAGCTCTGCTGATATTCTGTTTTAATTATGTTACTTATGAAGTATTTTTCTGGTTTTTTTTTTTTTTTCAGATTTTTAATTTTAAATTATTTTTTTTAAATATACATACTTGAAATTTTCCCGTTTTTGTAGAATCACCCATATACAGCTATTGCAGAAAAAACATTTATAATATACAAGAAAATGACTGTATTTGTAAGGAACATTTTTATAAAGACTTTATTAATAAAGAACATGGTCATATTATCACAGGAAACTTAAATATAATTCAAAATAAATCCCTAAAATATCTCTTGGAAAAAGGCTCAAAATTTCGACCAGATAGTCACTTAAACAAAAAAGCAATAATCAGTAACTTCAAAAAAGAACTAGACATGTTTGTTTTCAAAATCGCGTACAAGTACAGTTAGCCCATTGAAGGCTTTATCGAATGGAAAAAGAAAATACTTCATGAATTTATTTATAGTTAGTTTACAGAATTTTCACCATAAAGATCTTCGCAATTTTATAGATAAAAATCTTAACATGAGTATCAAAAACTTCAAAAAATCCTTTACTATCACTACTGTAGACAAAGCAAGCAGTAACTTTGAAATCATGTGTAAAGTGCTTTACAAACAGTTTCTTTTAAATGAACATTCCAATATCAACACTTATACAATGATTAGTAAAGCAGAATCCAGCCTAAAGAAAAGGTTACTCGCATATGATAAAATCTTAAACACTAAGCATCTTAGTTTTAAGTTTCCTTTCCTTTTTATCACTGTCAAGTTTCATAAAAATCCATTTAAATTCAGGTTTGTTGAATTTAAACAAGTGGGACTTATTCTTATAACGTTAGAGCCGGATATATTTTCTTCGAAAAACTTAAAAATATTTTGGAAAAAAATGCTAAAGAAAAGAACTTAATCATTTTAAATAACCAAAAGGTTTTGAACTTCTTAAATAACCGTAATAACAATATTTACAGTATTAATACTTTTGATTTCGAAAATCTCTTTACAAATATTCCCCATCATCTAATTTTAGACATTTCTAATAAACTTTACGAAAAGTATGAAGACTGCATAGGGTCTAAAAGGAGCTACTGTCTAACATTTTTTCGCGAAACCTCCGTCGTATCTGCCCACGCGTCGAGTCTCTTCAGACTGTCTCGAAATAGGGGGGGAATGCAATGAGGAAGTAGCAAGCGAGCAGAAACTGAAGGCATGGGGAAGTGCGCATCCTAAACTTATCTCCACTTTTTCAAATGGAAGCATCCATGGCTGCCAGGCGCACAAAACGCAAACAGACAGTACTGGCTAAATTTAGTTAAGTTCTGTGGTTTCAAAAACTATCTTTTTTAATGGCTCTAATTTTTATAAGCAAATTAATGGTATTTCCGATGGGTTCGTCTTTTTCCAGTTCTTTTGCAAACGTTTTTCTACAATTTTCTGATCGACAATGATCTTGAGGCCTTCAGGTATATTGATGACATTATAATTTTTAACAACAGTAATTTCCATAATATCTACAAGGATATTTATCCAAAAGAACTTTTGCTTAGGCAGGGATTCAAGTGAAACAGCACTGCGATCGCTTCGAATTGCAATAGCTACTGGAAGTGAATTACATTATCATCAACTTAACTTGGCATGACGTCACTACGGGTGGAGCCAATAAGAGCTCACAAGCACTCAGCGATCTCCTCTTATTCGCCAAGTAGGCTGTGACGTTTTATCTAGCTCGTTTTTCATAGGCAAACGTCACGCTGACGTCACGATGTTTTTATCAAGAAACGTTCTAATGTAATTCATTTCCAGTAGCGATTGTAATTTGCGATAGCCTGTTTCACTTGAATCCCTGCCTTAAACATACAAATATTAACAACACTGCTTCGTTTCCAGACATTTATATTAAATTAGAAGATAAAGGTGTCAATCTAGCACTCTATGACAAACGTATAGATTTCAACTTCAAAGTTAACTTATCCATTTTAACAGTTGTCTAAGTAAGAAAGTTTTCAAGAACATTATCATTTAACAAGTTTCACGATACCAAAAAAAATTGCAACAGTAATTCAAATCTAGACTCAGCAATAAGATAATTAATTGTAACTTTAACTGAAATCTGCTACCCCGCGAAATTGACAAACAGTCTTATCAGTAGCACATTGAAGAAGCCATAGGTTTGTAGTTCTTATAGTGTTGGTTGAGAGTTCTTGTTTTTGTATATCTTGTAATTTCATGTCGTTCTGTTTTATTTGAGTTTTATTGATTTTATATGGTGTTTTCTGAATTGTATTCTCTCACGTTTTTGCTTAAATGAATCGGACTTCTAGTAACCTTATGCTTGTCTGTGAGATGTCGGGGGCTAAAAGTTGCATATTTTTAGGCGTTTTGCCTGCATTTGGCTAGAAACATTTCACTTCACTTTTCCCTACCCTAGGGGAGTCCCCCTGATGAAGACCCCGGGGTCTTTTGGCAATTTTCTCGTTACTTCAGTTTTTCAACAAATTTTTTGCAATGCTTTATACTTCTAATTAAAAATATATTTGCTACCAGTTTCAAAGAGCTGTCACAGGTGCCTTTTGACCTGTGTGGTGATTTTTTTTTTCTATATGATTTTTCAACTACTTTGTTTATGTTAATGTGTGTGTGTATATATATATATATATATATATATATATATATATATATATGCATAACATCATTTATGTGATTATATAGGGACAACACGGTTACAGCGTAAATGAGGGCGGTGTCTTTAATACTTATATGGCTATATGAAAACTAAGCCATATTATAATTCCCGCTCAATAGCTCACTAGAAAGCTAATCTACTCTTATTCAAAATCTGATACCTTAAAATGCATAAAATAGTATGACAGTTGTACCACAGCTGCAATCAACCATAGCTTCAGCTAAGACTACTCTTATTCAAAATCTGATACCCTAAAATGCATAAAATAATATGACAGTTGTACCACAGCTGCAATCACCCATAGCTTCAGCTAAGACATGTTGCTTCAGCTCCAGGTGAGTATTATTAATTTGTAATGTTTTTTTGCAACTGGCTATGCAGAGTTAGCTCACAGTGCACATAAGTATAAATATAATTCATAGTCGCTTTTCAGTAGCTTAAGTTTATGTTACTTGTTCATTTCTGCTCTTAATTTACAGCTGAATGCAACTCCTCTGCTGGATAATGATATAAAGGATAGATATTTCTATGAAATTTTAGTTCAGACTGGATTCCACTTCAACGCCGGAACTCAATCAAAGGTAATCAGATATAAATTTTCCTCCAGTGAAAAGTTACTGGAAATTAAAATAAAATAAAAAAGCGAAGCAAAAAATTGTGAAACTTTCAAGAAAGGACAAATAATTAAAAATCTGAACAAAAAGTCCAAACATTACAAAATTTATCCGAAGAAAATGTCAACCGCAAAGACTTCAAGTTTCACTAGCTTACGAAATGTGGGGAGGAGGGACATCTTGCAAACGAGCTGCCATATAAATGCATTGTTAACGAGAGAGTTAAAAACTTCAGCATAGGCTGAAAACAGTGTACTGTCTGATTTTCTAAGGTTAAACCTTCCGCGTATTCACGCATGCGTCAAGTCTTCTCTGATCTTTTCAAAATAGGGGTGATGAGGATTATAACAATAAGGGGAAGAATAATAAGAAGCATTTTGAGCCGTATGAAACATCGTAGAACGATGCTAATCTCAAATCCATAGTTTAGTTGAATGTGTCAAAAGGATAGCAAAAATGCAAGTTTTAAATTAAAAACTTCGGAAAGTTCCCATTCACAACTCATCACCCCCTTTTTAAGTGGAATGGTTCCCGAGTGCTAGGCGCTGTTTTTACCGACGGACAGTAAGTAATTGTTCAAAACAGTTTCAATTTAATTCACTGAATTTAACCCAGCACAGTTTCTGTGAAGTGCTTTAGAATTAGGCCTTTGCTTTTCAATGAAACTGGTCAAACTAGGAAGGGTTTTAATAAAATTATTCCGGATAAATATAATTCAACGATGTAAGTGATGCGAGATTTCTGATGATTTTTTTTAGTGTTGAATTTTTTCGTAGGTGCATTTCATTTTGTCCGGAGAAGATGACGAAACGGATGTTCGCACTTTTACTGACGAAGAACGACCCATATTTAGACGAGGGGCAATGAATACTTTCGTAATGGCTGTACCGAGGTAAATAAATTTTATGTTAAATCTTGTACATTAATGTGATTGAAATTAAAACATTATAAATGTAGCCCAAAGCATTAAAAACAGCATATAGCTATTTCAAGAACACAATGGAGAACTTCATCAGTGTAAAAATGATCAACACACAACAAAACGTCGTGAGAAAACATAACCAAGTACGTGGTATATGCACCAAAAGGGTCGAGCTATAAGTTAACCAGTAGAAGTACAGGACCAGAGAAAACTAATAAATTAACAGATTAAAAGTCGAAACAGTGAGAACAACAAAGAAAGAAGACAACAAATCAGAAGTCACATAGCAGCATTAGTATGAGAAAAGATCAAATATACACATAAAAATTGCTTCCAACTGTCAGAAAACTACAGCCGAATCAGAAAAGAAGCTGTCGAATGACTCAGTAATCTGAATATCGATCATTTTATGCTTTTTTAATTACATACATGAGGGTCGGATTAAGAAAAACCCTAAGCAACTATTTTATCATTTCCCGTCAATTTTAGAACATTATCGCATTTAGAAATAATCTGTCGCTTAAAAGTCTACTTATCTGTGTATTAATATCTAACTCACACAAAGGCAGTTTCTCGTCAACTGCACTAAGAACAACTAGAAGTTTATTTGTCTTACAGAAATACCTAAAGGCTCGATTCTCTCTGAAAAGAAACTGAGCAAATAAAAAACTTTCTTTTATATGCTTTTGACAAATAGTGCAAAAATGCTAATCTCATTTTCTTTTGAAAGGCGTTGCGTACATAAAAGATTCGTCATTATAAAAAGATGAAGATTTCGTGTTCTAGAGAATACTTGATGCAAATTCCGTTTCCTCAGGGGTTTTAAATTATCGATTGGGGCGTTTTTAAATGCTGGGGATAGAGTTAGCACGCATTTTAATCTGAGAAAAAAAAGCTGTTTTTTGCACGTTTCGAAAACTTTTTTTGGACATTACGCTCAATGCATTAAAGCTTTTTCATTTTATTAAGTGCTCTGGGTTTACGTGTAAAACCAAACTTCTATCTCAAAAATGTAAAGTGGAGCCCTCTTTGTGTGTGTGTGTGTGTGATTTAAATTTATTTTGTACAAATATTTACTTGGTGATAGTGAATAGATGCCTCAATTTATTCATTAAAATTAAGTTCAGTTGTGTGTAAATGCACTTGTACATGAAGACACTTTTTTCGGCCTTTAAATCTTATTTGGTTAGTTGGTTCGTTCTTTTAGGTTTTTCGGCGCAAAATTCTTAGAGGTTTTATTGCGTCCAACGATGGTTTTAAAGTGACAAAATAAAAAAGTGTCAAAAATGTAAGACATGCTGAAGTATAAAATACATAAAACTTCCGGAATTTCGGAAAATTTTGCCGAAATCACCAATTTTATTTTTTTAAATTTATATGAAATAATTACACGTATTTTAGTATGTACAAGGTGGTTACAGTTAAGCTTCCCATATAAACTAAATAGCATGTTCCATGCAGAGACCAAAGTTGATACATGAACTGCACCCGAGATACTCTCAAGGAATTTTAAACTTTCGAAAAAGATTCAAAAGTATATATTAAATAGCTATTTAAGTGTAAAAAATAAATTTTAACAATCAAAATGACTAGAATATAATTATTATGCAATTTAAATATTTATTTTTTAGTTTTACCATGACATTGAACATTTTGTGTTTTTCCTTGTGAACTATTATCTAGTTGAGATTTTTATCTTTTTTTAAAAAGTTTTTTGAGCCCATCTCATGCATGTGCATAACCCATGCACCAAATTTGGTGACAATTTGCTTCTCGGTTTTAACTGAAAAACCCTGATCAAATCAGACACTTAATCATTACAACCCTAGGTGGTACTAACCACCAGGAAATAATGGCTGTAAAATGTTGAAAGAAAAAAACTATGAGTAAAATATGAAGTACCAACGGAATAAGTACTACATAATATTCAAAGAAAAAAAGCTGATAGGGACTTCATATGAGGACTTGTACACTTATTGAATTATGTGTTTTTAAACAATTGATAATTTCTATTGAAATCGGAAAACTGGAATGTTTCGCGATTACAAAACATCCTTTTGGGCATCCTGTATTTTCATTATTTTACTACAGATTTAAGGAACTCCTGCGTTTTGAAGTGAAATTAAAAAAGGATCTATCATGAAATTAGGTTCATGGTACATATGTGTACTTAAAGGTAAGTCCATCAAGATTTTTACCATTTAATAGATTTCAACGGGAGCCTCTTTTGTGGCTCAGCACTCATTCAAAATTTAGTCAACCTCTTCCACTGCCATATCGAGCATGTCCGGCATCTTTTTGCCACATCTCTTCTCTACTAATAATAAAGCTGAAGGTTTGTCTGTCTTTCTTTCTGTCTGTTACGCGCGTAGCGCCAAAACCGTTCGGTCGATTTTCACGCCACTTGGCACAAAATTAGTTTGTAGCATGTAGTTTTGCACCTCGAAGCGATTTTTCGAACATTCCATTTCGTTCTTTTTCTATTCGAATTCTTAGCGGAAATTCGATAAAATAGGGAAGAAATATTTCATACACATTTTCAAGTCTTATGTCATTCGAAAGCTTGAAATTTTCTGCACAAAATGATGTTTTTTGGAAGTTTCTACGATCATCAGGAGAGCTGTAATAATTGTTTTTAGAATCCCGAAATTCAAGGCTTACCTTCAGTAAAGCAAGCCAAACGATTCTAAAATGGTTCAGCTCGATAATAAAATTTGTTTGAAAAGAAAGATGAAAAGAATAAGGGCCATGCTCCACATCAGCGTAAAACGCGACCGAAACTGAAGGCAGAAACCGAAAATCCGGGTACTTTCCATAGGAACACCATTGAATCCATTTTACGCTTCTGCCTAATTTTTCTGCTTTACGTCGATGTGGAGCATTTCCCTAAATCAACTTTTCATGTTGTTACCATGGTTACATGTTCATACCTATTTTTGTTTCGTTCTTCTTCCAGCGTCGCCAGACGTAGTATTTTTGATACTACGGTAATATTTTTTCAGCCCAAATAAGGAGCGTAGTATTTTTCCGGCAACCCTGTTTACAATATACTAATGACTTAATTAAAAGATTTGGCGGATTTTTTTTTTTTTTTTTCATTTTCATAGATTTCGCATTTTGGCAACATTGATTTTGGCAACGTTTAGAAACAGTATTACTTTGTAATATTTTTTTTAGAGGAGGCGTAGTATTTTTTTGTTTCAATTCTCTGGCAACCCTGTCTTTTCCGGGTGAAAATGCTTTGGGACATTACTTGGTGCGTTTTTGCGTGTCTCGCGGAAGTGAAAGCTCCGAGAGAAACTACGCAAAATAGCCAGAGTTACCACGCTTGGCGCGCCTATCGCCCATTTAGCGAGAAAATGGTACCTAAAGCACAGATCAACCAAATATCGTATGAATTGCGTTATTGAATCGTTCGTTTTGTTTTTAAAGCCAGGAAATAAAACTTTTTTCTTCTTTTAAACTTTGGTAAGATATCTGTTGGTTTCTGTGAGCAACAAAATTGTTCTTATTTTTGTACATCTTCCCTTGGGGTTGCATTCGAATGTTCCAAGGGGGTGTTTTACCCCTTTTATGGAGTAAATCAGTGTTCATTTCAATGCAGACAAAAGTGATATGAATTGGCCCGACCACTTGGCAATATATCGCCAAGCTTTTGGTCGTCAAGCATTTGCCGCCAATTTGGCGACATATCACCAAGTTGGCGAAAAAAATTGCTTTCTTTTTATATTTGGACTCAATTTGGCGCTATTGGCGATATTTTGCGAAAAATCCACTGAATGATATTACAATCGGCGATATTTAGGAGATTAATCATTGTAAAACATTTTTTTTTTTTTTTTGCATTGTTTCGCGGCAAACTAGAGATATAAATGTTTGAACTGTTATCTTGCTCACTCCAAGCACTATTTTAGCACTTAAGGCATCTACTAAGAATATTTACACATAAAATTAAGTAGCGTGGGGTCCATACCAGATTTTTATATCATACTTTGAAGGAATTATAGTTGAATTACAACTAAAATAGAGCATTTCTTCTGAAATATCAATTATTTTACAAATAAAATTTTTATTTTATACCACGGGCAAAGCCGTGCGGGTACCGCTAGTGAGTAATTAAATTTTGTCTCCTGAATTTTTGGAGCTTAAATAAGGTCCTTGACAGGCTCCTGAGAGAAAAAGTTGAATTTAACCCCTTCCAGGCTCATTTTATTTCGGGATTACGGATAAAAAATGTCAATTTTTTATGCTTATTTTCATACATACACATCTTTTTAAACATAATAGCATCATTCGCATGCTAAAACACTGTATAGTGCTGCATCTAGTAGCAACAATAGTAAATAAAAGCATCCGAAACCATAAAAGGGACATGTGAAATAATTCGGGAAAGACTGGTTGTGTAGTGTAATTTTCACAGTGCCCGAGCTACACTCGGGATGAGCCAGAATGGTACATTTCGCTTGCCCGAGTTCAGCTCGGGAAAAGCCGGGAAGGGGTTAAAAAGAACTATGCTCCTTGGATGCCAAATAATAGACCTTGCCCTTTTGCACAACTGATTGCCGAATCCAGAAAGCAATTTTCAGATCGTGCACATTAGCTGAAGTCGGATGGTGCTTTATCTTGCTTAAAGTAGACATGACCCTTTTTCCCACTTAATATCGGCCAACTAAAGGGAAACATAGTTCTCTAACATCATAATAAACTAGGCAGCACCGTTTAACGAATTTTCTGAAAAAAAAAAAAAAATGAAAGGGCTGCGTTGCCTAGTTTTGAAATAAACAAACAAATACACAAAACTGAAACTGGCGGTGTGCATAAAACTTGATGAGTTAGTGTTTTCTTCAACAGCAGCTGACCTCAGCATGAAGCCAGTAATTCAATTCTTGAAACAAGGGTCCTAAATTACGGGATATATTAAATGTTTGGATCAAATCTGGTTTCTTTCACTTTTTTCACATAAAACGTGTTTCCTTTTTGTCATAATTGAACCCCCTCCAGCTACCAATTCTAGTTCTAAGATTTTAGCACAAACTTATTATGATATGATTCCGGAAATAAAGTGAGCTTGACTGAACAAGTGTCTGATTCGTCATCTATTAAGAATTACCAACTGTGTCTTTCTGCAGGTGCCTGGGCCAACTGAACTACCTTCGCATCTGGCACGACAACTCGGGCCGCGGAAAACACGCATCGTGGTATGTGAACTACATCGTCGTGAAAGACATTCACACGGGATACAAATACGAGTTCATCGTGGACAGGTGGCTGGCCGTTGAAGAAGGAGACGGTCTGGTATGTGGCGTCCACTTCATTCAATCATTGATGTGAAGTAGATTTTGTGGATCTAGTCGTGTAGTCTCTTCTTGTAAATGAAGCGTTTTTACTCCTTCCGATTCCAGTTGGAATCACTGAATTTTTAAAAAGATTTGCTCAAACAATTCTTGAGCGTGAATTTTAATATTTTATAGATGCCAGAGATACTAATCGAAATACAAAATATTTAAAAATCGTTTAAATAGATGAGGGAGAAGATAATACATAATTAAATAGTTATCGAAGAAATAACTCTTTATATTAATACGCATGATTAAATTTATGTGTTCAAAAATAGGGGAAATAGAGAAAATTGAATTTTCGTGACTTAATATTCCTATTTTCTTTTTCATCACACGCCTGTCTATGTCTATGATAATCTTTAGTCCTTCCAATCTTCCTGAAGCAGGTAAAAATAGTTTTTAATTCTGACTTTGTAGAAGTAACGGAGACATGAAATACTGTTTAATATTTGTCATATTACCAATGTTTTTTTTTGGATATATGTTGGACATTTCATTTTAAAAGTATATAAGTATGGATGCAGGTTAGAAAACTAGATTCATTTTATACAAATCAAAATAAAACATATGCTGAAATACCGCATACATATCACAAATCCATATACAGGGAGTTCCAGTTCAACTTGCAAGAACTTTATTTTCGCAACCGTTCGTCCTAGATGCTAGATGCATAGTTCTAATGGTAAAAATACTCAAAATGAGATGCAGAGATAAAATAATAAAAGTTTGAATTAATGGTATCTTTAATTTCACTTTCGCATTCTAAGTAGATCCAGAACCAGTGCCTTGAGTGCAAAGTTTGTTCAGAGTCTGAAGATATTAAATTCAAATCGAAAAAAGAAATATGGAAAAGCACGCTGAAGAGATAGTCTTCAATAAATGTTAATAGGCTAACATAGTTTTGTAAAGGGTTAGAGGCAGGTTCCTTACGTCCAAAGGTGTAGGTGGAATGGGACCTGGCTCCAGTCCTTGTCTTTTCAAGATGCAGAAAATCAACAAATCCCTCAAATACTCGTTTGGCTTGGAGTTCTCTGGGCTAAATTGAAACTTCTCATAAGGCGGCACATAGAATAGAACTCAGGTGCCTCCATCCGATGGGGAAACTAGGCTTAAACATTCTCGTGGTTGTGGCAACCTCCGATTGCTGTGCTACATGAAAGAATGAATTCTGTGTTGAGAAATCACACTAGGTCTGCATGCCTCTAACGCAGCCTCATAAGAAAGAAATAAGAGAAATTAAATGTAATCTACTCAACCGAAGTATAGATGACATTCAACGCCATGCATCCTATAACCGCTCTTTTTCTCCTCTCTTACCTTTTACATCAGATTGACCATCTGATTCCTGTGGCGGGCAAAGAGCAGACGATGCAGTTCTCCCACCTCTTCCCAAACGCTTCGAGGCGCAATCTCGCCGACAACCACCTGTGGCTCTCTGTCTTCATGCGCCCTGCAAGGAGCCGATTCACGCGCGTGCAGAGGCTCTCTTGCTGCCTTGCTCTGCTGTACTTGTCGATGCTGGCTTCTGCAATGTGGTACGAAACGACTCCGGAGCAGCCAAGTCCCGGAGCCTTCAAGTTTGGGCCACTCTCTTTGAGTCCGGAACAAGTAGGAATATTTTCAGCATTTTTTTTTCCTACTTATGATAAAAACTGTGTTGCTGTTATGCTTGGAAGCGTGTTTGATTGATTAACTGGAGGGAGGGGGGAGGGGACTTTATCATTTGGTTCCACTGACTATACTCAGCTGGGCTTGTAACGAACCAATCTAACAAAATGGAGCTAGTTGATCGATGGTTTGAAAGATTTAAAAAATCAGCACCTGTACTCAGTAGGGTCTACCTATGGACCAATTTTCGTTTGATTCCGCCGGTTACTTCCTGAGATATAGCAATCACCCCTGCGCAGAACACGTGCGATTGCTCCACCCCCCTTGGAGATATTGACAAACAAATTGAATCAGCACCTGTACTCAGTAGGGTCTATCTATGGACCAATTTTCGTTTGATTCCGCCAGTTACTTCCTGAGATATAGCAATCACCCCCGCGCAGAACACGTGCGATTGCTCCATCCCCCTTGGAGGAATTCGCTAAAAAAAGTCAGGTGCACCAGTTCACATGGTGGTACATATGTGAAAAAATTTTTGTTCGATTTCATTCAGTAGTTTTTGCTCTAGCGCGGCCACAAAAACTGGTCACACACATACAGACTCACACACACACAGACAGACAGACAGACATTTTCTAAAAATGGTCGAAATGGACTCAGCGCACCTCAAAACGTGCAAATCCGTCAAAATTCGACATTCGAAAATTTTCACGAAACCAATACTTTCTTCTATATATTAGATATAGAAGAAAGTAAAAAAGCAGAGAAAATGAATATATCTAAAAATAAAAACACAAAAAATAGATGGTTTTCTTGTTTAATAATTATTTATTTTTCATAATTGATAAACTTTTCATTGTTTTAAAGAAAATTATCAAGGGGATTTTTTAAACAATTTTCAAACTACGTACTTAGTGTGGAAAATACAAAAGTAGATTTTCGTTTTCATTGTTAAAATTAAATTTACCTTTGATGATAAAACAGTAACATACATATTAGTAACAACCCTATTAAAATGTAAAGAAATATTTATGCATATGAGTTGTCCGGAAAGTAAGTATCGATTTTATTAAGATACATAAATGTTTTTTTTTTTTTTTAACGAAGTCTAGCTTTACGTAAAAAAGCGTTTCATAAACAATTTTTCTCCATAGTTGGCACCATTTTTCAAATATTTTTCGAAACGGGAAACCAACTTGCCCATGCCCATACTCTTTTCACAGAAGAATTGAAGACTACTGAGCACCATTTTTTGCATTACCATAGTTTAAAAGAAACTGCCTCCAAAATCACTTTTCAAGCTCAAAAATAAGTTCACTTAGTAGATTTAATCTAACAAGAAAAATATGATATTCATTTACAGCCGAGTCTCGATAGCTCGAAATCCCTAGGGATCACTGATAGCTTCCAACTATGGATAGTTTTAGCTATAAGAAGTTCCTACAGCCTTATCAAGAGTTGATCCAATCAAAACTTTGGAATAAAGTAATATTGGAGTTTTTAGATTTCGAGTTATCAAGTCTCGACTGTGTTTAATCTAAAAATGACTACACGATACTAATTGAAAATGATGAATCTCTGTTTTATAACATGCTTAATTATTTTACAGATTAGTGTTGGATTGATGTCAAACTTAGTGGTATTCCCTCCAACGTTTTTGATGGCCTTTTTCTTTCGGAAATCAAGAGCTCGAATTCTTCGGAAGTCCCATGTGAATGTGGCTCTTCACCAACAATGTAAGCTCTTATTTTATTTATGCAATCGATTTATAGTTGTAAATAAAGCACTTTTTTCTTAATATTCTTGTTGGAACTTAAACTCCTTTTTTTAAAGAAGAATTACAATAAAAGGTTGTGAAATGAATTCATGCAACGTATTGTGTTCGTTTCGATTAACATGTCTACAAAAACATACGTCTTTATTTAGCAGAATTAGCTAAACTCCTTTTAAAAATACTTGTTTAAATAAATATAAAACATAATCTGTGAGAGTCCACAGTAGTGTTTTCAGCACTGACTGATGTTTCAAGCACTTTAAGATTCTAAAAAAAAATCTTGGAAAAGCTTTTGAAAGTACCATTATTCTACGATATTGAGAAATAAAACGGCTTCCAGTTGCAGGTTTGTAGGAAAGTAGATGCAAAGTTGCAAGACAATATGAGCTCTGAGCTCTTAAGTTTTAATCTTGATGCAGAAAACTTTATATACTTGGCAAATGATAAATATGTCGTTATAAAAACACAGCAATTTATTTAAAATGCAGTGAAAACCCATTATCGCTTATAGCGATCTCAGGGTGTAACGATTCTAAAGTTGTTGCGAATTTTTTAAATGGTCCCAACTGAAGCTCCGTGTCATTAATGTACTTTCAAATGCTTGTAATGATCAATAAAAGCAAGAGGATTGACGATAGCGAGATAAAAAAGAGTATACAACTTTTCATTTACAATTTTTCCATAAACAAACACCATCTTTTGTAAGTTACGTGTTTTTCACTAGAATGCCCCAGTCCGAACGCATTCCCCACCTGTTATTCTGATAATCTTGAACATTATACTGATCATTTCTCAATTGGGCTAGTTCAAAGTTTTTTTTTACTTTCCTTTACATAGTAAAGGAAATATTGCAAACGCAAAAACATTTTCACTCAAAATGCGGCCAAAATTTTCCTTTTGCTCACCCCCAAAGAAATATCGAATAGTTTTTTAAACTCCTCAGCTCAAACATACGTACCTATGAACAAATTAACATCAGAAACAACCACTTTAGACCATCCCCAAGTTATTTATCACAAGTTTTCTCTTGATGTTTGTATATGCGTATGTACGTAATCTCAATAATTCAAAAAAGTAGTAGACCGCAGAAGGTTGAAATTTGGTACAAAACACCAACTGGGGTCTAGCTGGGTACCTTTTCTTTTGATTGCATTCGAATATTTCATCGGACATCTGGTTTCTAAAATCGAACTCAAACGGCATGAATGAATACAAATAAGGAAAAGTCAGGATAACCACATCAATTTTCCCTTCCTCATTGCTATATAAATACGCGATATGATTTCGCAAAATTTTATATTTTTCATGGCTTCTCTTAATTTCGAACATCATCCAAATGGTGATGAGTAATGAGTTTTTAAAGCCATTAATGGAACTTTATTCCAGATACCAGATGGCGCAAAGATTACGGAACATCGGGTGCCCAGAAACATAAAGGGAAACTTACCACAAAGCAGAGTCGTCGAACAAACGATGAAGAATCTCAGAATCGAATATCTTTGAAGAAGTCTCGGTGTTGCCTTCCATGGTGGTGCGTTTACATCGGATGGTTGCTTGTCATCCTCTCCGTTGGCTCCAGTATGTTCTTTCTCTGGGCTTATGGACTTCAGTTTGGCAACGAAAGGACCAGAAAGTGGTTGACTTCACTGGTTATTGCCTTCTTTTCATCAGTTCTGCTTACGGAACCGATAAAGGTAATTATTTAGAAATGAATTTAAGAAGATTAAGAATGTAAGCATTTTTCTAAATCTTAATTTAAACAGAAACGTAGACAGCAATCGATTAATGACATTTGATTAAGGAATGAAAATTAGGGTTTAAAATTAATAATATTTAATTGCAAATATGTTAATATAAACATAAAGAGTGAGTGAAACACTTACATCTCTGTCATTCTTTGCAGTCCTCAATTTATTTTTACATTTAGTATTGCATGTAAGCGTTGTTTTTTTCTTCTTGGTCTCCCGTAAAATTTCAGTTTTGCGTGGTTCTTTTGGAATAACGATACATTAATGCATTTTCAGCAGTCCAAAAATTAGTCTGATAATGGACTTTTTTTTTCTTGCCTAATAAGCTGTTTTATGTTTCCACTGCAGATATTTTGTCTCGCGCTTGTCATGGCTTGTCTGTGTGGTAATCCCGACGTAGATGAAGACGATGCAGATATTGACGAAGAAGACCCTCAGCTTGAATCAGACGAGGACTGGCTTCATAACATTGGTAGGCAAACAAACGAAGCAACTCGTCTGTAAAAATAAACATCGATGCACTAATTAATATGATCACTGGTGGCATAAAGTGTAGACTCCCTTAGAAATTTAAAAGCGGCAACATTTGGATTTCGAAAGATATTTAACAGCTTTTTTAAGACACTGCTGGTTATCACAAATACTTATATTAAATTATAATGACGTACTCAAATTGAACCTTTGTTTCTGACAAACCACAACGATGAGCTATCACTGAAAGCAAATAGGGGAAAGGGAAACATATGAAAGCGTGCCCGATGTGAACATGGTTATGTTTTACTAAGACAATTTAAATTAAAATATCTTGAAAAATTCTGGAGTTACGCCAGTACCAGTCTTACCCCTTTGCCAAACTTTTAAAGCAATAAGCCATTTTGCGTCTCTGTAGTGACAACGTCTGTTTTAGCAGGTGCTGCATGTAATTAATTTCATTACTTCCTTCTTTACGTGAAAACATGTTTTGAATTAATATGTTTAGCCTAATTTTTGCAGCCCATTGTATGTACATTCAGTTAAATTTATAAGTCTTTTTTTAATTTTTATTTTTATAAATTTAAGAATTTTTATTTTTTGCAAGTTAGCCTGCGGTAGATGGTGCGGTATTTGTAAACATATCATCTGGGTCATACGTGAACAGCTGCCATAGCCTCTACATAACATTAATATTATTTAGAATACTATAAGTCAAAACACATTTATTATTATTTCTCTGTTGTGAATTCACAAATTTATTGTTAAGTTTTAAAATACTTATTTACTTATCTATTTATTTGTTTACATTGCTACTAAATAGTTGGTAAACAGCTAAGTGCTCTAAAATGGTTAAAGGAAACAAAAAGAAAAAAATATTTTCATTTAATTTAAAAATTAGCTTAAAAATTATTTATATATATTATTAATACATCATATTACGTGTGAATTTTAAATGTAATACATGATCAATTTAAACATATTAAAGAATTCTTTGAACTATATAGTCTTATAAGCTTTTTTTATTCATCTAGCGATTAGAAAATGGTACGAAACTTCAAAATTTGACAGAGCTCCGTTATATTTTGGGAAGAAAATTTTTGGGAAGACACATTTCTGTTCAATTTGATTTATATTATACGTCACGAACACTTAAACGTTATTGTTATTCACGTATATGTTTTATATTTAAGTACTTTTCTAGGAAATGTAATGATTGCCATGTTCTTAAAATCTTGTTTATATGTGCCCCAGGTTTGTTCACATGCGCCTCAATGCAGATGCACATGTAAAATATAAAAGACATTTTTAAAGTACTGGAAAGAAACAAAATGTATTATTTGAAAATATTAATGAAAAAATATGAATATATGTGTACTTATGACACTAAGAAAAGAGTATTTAATCATAAGAACCTTTTTTTAATGAAAAAATGAAAAAAAAAATGTTCACGTGTGTATCCTTTTCCTCTATACTGCAAATTTTGAAGTGATTTTTGTACAAATTAGATGATGTGACATATACAAGAAACGAAAATACTGCAAAAGAAAAATTTAGTGAAAAATAAAAAAACAGTAATCAAATTTAAAGCATTACTTTGCACTTTTTCTCGCAGAAAACCACAGTGAGAAAAATAAAGATTCTTTGCGTTCACTTCAAAAGTAAATTCAATTCTGAAACACGCGGAGGTCATAAAAGCTTTAAATTAAATATAAAATATCAAAACTGGAGGCCTTCGTGATAACTCTCATGCAAAGTTTTAAAACTAATGGCTTCGAAACTTACTTTGGAGTATCAGAAAGACTTATCTTTTCCACTCTCTGAAGAAGTACATTATAATTTGTAAAATCTAGAGGAAAGTTTTAATAAAGGAATTTTGACTCAAATGAATAAAATTTTGTTCGAAGGAAGCATTAATGGCAACTTTGAATTTGTATAATTTATTTATTCTACATTTTTTTAACATTACACCTATAGTACTGAAGAATTTAATATTAAAATTCTTAAAAAGAAGTTTCACATTATACTTGAAACAAGGTGGATAGCAATGGAAAAGTTATCCGAAATACACTGCCTATATGTCTGTGCTAAAACTCAAATACGGTACACTCCCGATTATCCACGAAATTAGTTGGCACGGGTATCGCGGATAACATGAAAAAGCATAAAATAAGGGGTAAAGAATATAAAAAATGTCTTTTACTTTTAAATAATTGCATCCCACTTAAAACGTGATATGGACAAACAGTGACGATAGGTACAGCATAAAAAAAAATTTACATTTGAGGTTCTCAAGCATAAAAAACCTATAAAGAAGTGGTACTTACGATAACGTCCAAGTAAAGTAATTTATAGGATGAAGTACACCGCACTCTTGGGTAAGAAATGTTAAGAAAACCAAATTTAAATTCGTTTTTCGAAAAAATCTGTTAATACTATTTGTTTCCGGAGACCTTCGCGGATAATCCACCCCGCGGATAATCGAGATTTTACGGTATCGAAGTTATCCTTTCTGTTTTTCAGATAAAGGTGTTACAGTTCAAAGACCGAAATACCTCCCGATAGACCCACTTGCCCTAGAAGCAACTCGTAAAATACGCGAAAAGGAAGTACGCATGTACCAGTTACTGAGAGAAATCGGAGCCTATGCCTTCTACCTCTGGATTCTCATGATCCTCAGCTTTGGCAACCGAGATCCCAACAGTTTCTACATTAGAGAGACCACAATCAACAACTTCATCAAACCCGGAGATCTGTGGAACGATTTCAACACGGTAAGTAATAAGCCAAACTCATCACAGTGTTGCAAAATGTAATCTTTACAAGGAGTTCATGTAAGTTCTGGTAATCTTTACAAGGAGTTCATGTAAGTTCTAGTAATCCAGAACAGTTTGGTGACTTCTAATCGTTTCTGGGACTTTTTGTGAAGTATTGGGCATATAGCAAGACGGTCTGCATTCATTATGGCCGATTTACGTATTTGGCGAACTCTTGCTCTAAATGGTATAACTCGGTTACTTTCCTAATCCATGACGATGAGTGCATAATAAGCACGACACTGCAGTCTATGGATAGAATAACCGAGTTAGCGGTGTGCTAAATGTATTCATAAAGATTCTTCAGATAAAAGTTTCTTCAAATATTTTATACTTTCAGTTTTTTTTTCCTTTGCTTCAAAGTTACACATGTCTTTCACATCTAGATCAACAATGAAGTTCGGTTCTGGAATTGGACTCGAGAGGCGCTTTTGCCAGAGTTGTTCGCTGGCCTTTGGTACAACGGAAGACCACCACTCGGGCTGCGCCTTTTGATCGACGACCGAAGCAACTTCAAAGTTGGATATCCTGTGTTGCGTCAAATCAGGGCGCGGAAAGGTTCGTACTTTTGACCGACTTTAAAAACAAACCTCGTGTGAGAAATTTGATGTTTACGGGTGATTCTACAAATACGGGAATTTTCTAACGTGTAGATTTCAAAAAATTAATTTAAAATTAAAAATCTAAACAAAAAAACAGGAAAGTACTTTATAATTTGCATAATCAAAATAGAATATCAGCAGAGCTTAATTGTTTCTATTTTAGAGAATTTGTGCATGTTTTTTTTTTTTTTTTTTGAAGGCATGTGAATGATAAAATGGACATGTGAATGACACAATAGGTATGATTATAATGAAATGTTTTAACCTGTAAACCGTTAGACATGATTTTTAAACATTGTACTGTCTTAGTTATATTATATAAGGTTGGAACTAATGCTTTAAATACATAAAAAGGTAAATTTAATAATGTATTGCAAAAGAAAGAAATAATTAAGGAAAGAGTAGGAAAATAAATCAGTATATTTAAGAAACACAGATACAGATAACTATCCCTGCAACATTTTACTTTTCACTTATTTCACCATTTATATGGCCTTGAATCATCCATGTCTCTCACATTGGGACATGTGAATGACATAAGAAAAAGGGCATGTGAATGACAAAACACAAGTAATATGTTCTCAAAAAGTTATATCTGAATATTTTTCCGCTTTTCTTCGAATAAGAACCTACAAATGTAAGATTTAGGACTATTCATCATCAAAAAATTTTTATATGTACATTTTACTTACATTCTGTAGGCCATGTTAATGACAAATATGAAAAACACTTGCCTTGAAAGTTGAGTTTAGCTTGCTTTTTATCAAAAAGTAATTTCAGAACAGCAAAATTATTTTTCAGCCAAGAATAACAAAGTTCCATGATTCATTTTAAGGTGTGTTGCCAGATTTTGAAATAAAACAATTTAGAGAAAAATATCTATACTTTTCAGACTTGTGGATGACTGATAATCGCTGGGACAAATTTTAGATTAATTTTTAGAGATATTATTTTCACATTATTCTGCTTTTTTTGTGTTTTACATCTTGCACACATTCACATTTATAAATAAAAAACTCTTTAGAAAAAAATCACTTATTCTTTTTAAAATCTATATTCCATTGATTGTAAAAATTGCACCTATGGAACAGGGCATGTGGATGACATTTCAATGTAATATTTTATTTTTAACTGAATAATAATTAATTATTGACATTGTTGATAATCATAATTATAGAACAAAAGACGTATAAAACTATTCCCGAAAGAATTTTTATTTTAAGAGCAAGAATCTGAGAGGGTGTCACTCCTGTGATTCATGACCTCTCAGATTTTCTCCCAAAAATTACCAAATGTTTATTATCTTATTGAAAGACCAAATACAGAATGTTTTGCTCTAAAGTTGAGTTGCTAAGTTTTTATGGACCCCTAAAGATGAAGGTGCGGCATCAAAAATTAAGCGGATTTTCAAGACATGAAAGTTGCCGTGAACCAAAACTCTTACCAGGAACTGTTTAACTCCAATTTTCTTTTTGTATATGAAATATAGAAGGTTGAAACTTTACAAAATGCATGTTAAATTTGTGGTAAGTTGTTGCCGTAAGGTCAGTGAAGGCCCTCAAAACAAGGCATTTTTGACGTTTTTTAGCGTTTTTGAGGTCCAAAAACAGCTTGTACATTTCAGTTGGCACGGCAAAAGTAGTGTCGTTTGAAAGACCAGTGTAAGCACTTTAAAATAATGTATAAATAATCGAGGAAAGTTCAACGTGCTTTTAGTTGCGTAAGGCCGAAATATGAAAAATGTCATATTTTACCGATATTCAAACGGTCATAACTTCCTCTGCCAACAACATATTGAAATATTTTTTTTGCCAATGTCATACTCTATTCTTTGTCTTAACAGAACAGTTGAGTCCTTTGAGGCGAAATGTGAAAAATTTTTTTACAAAAAATGTATTTTTTCCTGTACATTTTTTGTAAAAAATTTTTCACATTTCGCCTCAAAGGACTCAACTGTTCTGTTAAGACAAAGAATAGAGTATGACATTGGCAAAAAAATGTTTCAATATGTTGAATACCGTTTGAATATCGGTAAAATATGACATTTTTCATATTTCGGCCTTACGCAACTAAAAGCACGTTGAACTTTCCTCGATTATTTATACATTATTTTAAAGTGCTTACACTGGTCTTTCAAACGACACTACTTTTGCCGTGCCAACTGAAACGTACAAGTTGTTTTTGGACCTCAAAAAAGCTAAAAAACGTCAAAAATGCTTACGTTTTGAGGGCCTTCACTGACCTTACGGCAACAACTTACCACAAATTTAACATTCAGTTTGTAAAGTTTCAACCTTCTATATTCCATATACAAAAAGAAAATTGGAGTTAAACAGTTCCTGGTAAGAGTTTTGGCTCACGGCAACTTCCATGTCTTGAAAATCCGCTTAATTTTTGATGCCGCACCTTAATCTTCAGGGGTCCATAAAAACTAAACAACTCAACTTTAGAGCAAAAAATTCTGGATTTGGTCTTTCAATAAGGTAATAAATATTTGGTAATTTTGGGGAGAAAATCTGAGAGGTCATGAATCACCTCATAATGCTAGGCGTGACAGTTTCTCAGATTCTTGCTCTTAAATTAAAAACAAAAAGACTAATCAGTATGGAACACAAATTTGCCCATTTTTGTACAATCACCCTTATGCGTTACCTGTAAATATTTTAGCACTGTTTGGTCAAGCTATAATCAGTTATTTGGAATGAGAATGCCAGATATTCTTCCAGAAAATCAGTCGAAAATGTTTTAAAAATGATTGGGAGAATATCCTCTGCTTAGTACGAGTACAACGATGAACAGCTTTTGGTGCTATTGCCAAAACATACAGTTAGAACATCAAAATAGAAAAATGATACAATACAGTTAAGTTTGGTTCATCAGTAACGTATCTAAAATGTTTTAAATAACGTTCGAAATATTTTTAACAAAGTGTATAAACTTACATCAAACTAGAAGCTTGATAACCTGAACGAATTCCAAAACGCCTTTGTTTTTGAAAAAAAAATACTTTTTAAAAAGTATCTTTTTTTTAATTTGTAAATTGTAATAACATTTGAAAAATTTATTAAACTGCATTTTGCTACTAATTCTGTTAAACTGAACATAATTGTGCAACAGCTGATGAAGGTCAAGACGAACTGTTCCCATCTCAGTTTACGAGATCAATGTCTCTGGGGTGCAGGGCAGATGTTCAAGTTTGGTGGTTAACCATGCGCGGAACCTCCTAGGTTTAGTTCCAAAGCCCGCTTAGTACTCATTTTATCAACCCACGGAAAGAATAAAGGGCAGAAATAATTTTTGGCAATTCTACAGTTTCAAGCACAAGTTACAGCCCTTCAACCAGGGCTAAGGCTGAACTACATGCAATATACCGACAGCCCGGTTACGACATCCACAGGCTGCGGCTTTTTCCTAATTTGGACTCATCAGTCTAGAATACCCAATAACTGAGCTGAAGCGAGAAACATTTCAATGAAGTTGAAAGTACGAACACACTGGCAGTCAAAGAAGATTCTACACCAGCGGGAGATCGCAGCAATGATAAGGTTCAACTCTTGAATTAAAGGTAAAGTTATGATATCAAAACTGTCGGTATATTGCATATACTTACAGTTTTTTAGTTTTTCAAAAAATAATTAATGGAACATAGTATCTTAACCAGTTTAAATCTCATCTTATTTTTAATTCTCTTCAGTGGCAATATAATTATTCAATTATAGCCTCTAATATTTTTGTTTAATACTTCAGTGTACTTACTAAATTATAACGATATTTGGCTTCGCGTACATTAGTTTAGAAAGAAAAGGACATGTTAAGGAAATGACGCATTTTGGGTACGAATGCGGTTTCATGCAAAGGTGATTTTACAAAACAAGCTTTCGATACGTTATTTCGTAAGTAAAAACAGCCAGGTTGATGTCATTCTGTACCCGTTTTGCAGAGGAAAATAAAAGGGGTGAACTCGATTTTTAAAAATACATTTGCAGATTCTCAGAGTGATCCGGATTCGGATTGAAAAAAAAAAAGTTCGTTCTGCGTATCCAAAATCTGGGAACCGGATTCTAGTGAGTTAGGTTGCCGGGCTACCATGACCCCCTCTCAAATGTAAAAGGTTTGCAACTTCTACAAGCCGGGCCTTTTCCAATGCACTGGCCTCTAGTTTCCGAATATGGCGACATAGCTTCTTGTCAGCCATGTCCGAAACGCTTTACACACATAACCAAAAGAAAAAAAGATTAGAATTATAAGGACGAGAAAATTACTCTTACGTCTTTGAATACTTTTAACTCTGTGGCCTAAATGTACGGTAGATGCTAGCATGTTAAAGAACATTTTTATCAGTATGAATAAAGTTTTGCTCGTTTATATTTCAGATTCTTGTACAGTATCTCAGTTTGTGGAGAGCATTATACCCGAGTGTGCTGGCTACTCAAGTCTTATCAATGAAGAACATAGATTTTATAAAAAATCCTGGCACAGAAATTTGACAATGAATTCTAGAATCCCTCCTGAGTACAAGTACATGTCGGCAAAGCAATTGAATGGATTTCCTTTTTGGGGGCAGTTAGACTGGTACGGTGGAGGGGGATACATTGTGCCATTGATCGCTAGGCGTTACGAAGATGGAGTAAAACTCATACGAAAAATGCACGAGTTAGAGCGGAACGGGTGGATTAACCAAGACACCAGAGCCGTGTTTATTGAGTTTGGAACATACAATCCACAAGTAAACTTGTTTGTCGTGGTCACAATCGTTGCCGAGTTTGTTCCAGGTGGTGGTATTGTTCCTTATTACCATATCGATCCAATTAAGCTCTTACATTACCATACTGGATCAGGGCTGTTGCAGATAACATGTCAGATTGGGTTTGTTATTTTTACGGTTTATCACAGTATATGTCAGTTTGTTGCTTTGTACAGAGATGGAAGAAAATATTTCAGTCAGTACTGGAACATCGCTGAAACTGCAAATTTGTTGGCTGCTTATTTTTCTATTGGTGTAGAGGTATACAAACTTATACTTACTTGGCGCATTTTGGAGGTATTTACGACAACAGAAGGAACCGGTTATATAAAACTTCAAGAAGTTTTGCTCTTGGATGAAGCTTTTTGTTACCTGATTGGTTTTCTAATGTCACTTGCCACATTGAAATTCATTAAGTTGCTTAGGTTCAATAAGAGAATAGGCAGCATGACAGCCACGCTCCGCTTGTGTGCGAAAGAACTAAAAGGTTACAGCGTCTGTCTGTTAGTTGTGTTTTTTGCATTCGTTACTTTGTTCTGGCTGACATTGGGCAGAGGTGTTCGAGAATTCTGTTCTTTCTTCGCATCGTTTGAATCTTCCATTAGTATGATGCTGAAAAAATTCAATTACGAAGATATGGAAGCTGCATCGCCAATTGTGGCACCACTGGCTTTTTTCACGTTTGCCCTGACGGCATCCGTCATACTGGTAAATATACTTTTAACGATCATCATCCAGTCATTCGAAGAAGTCAAATACGATGTGAAGCTCAAGAACAGCGACTATGAATTGCTGCCTTTTATAATAGCTCGATTGAAGTTACTCTTGGGATTGAACAAAAGTCGCAAAGGCCAAGTGGCACCTGCTGTAACAGTAAAGCCACAAGTTGCAAAGAAAAATGATGTGGTCGATTCCTTCAATGGTAAAGTTGATCTCTTGTTGGAGTTCGTGAACAGCGTCTACTTAGATGAGCAGATAGATTTGGATTTCCTCAAGAAATCTCAGAACTTATTTCTGAAGTCACCATCTGATACAGGAAAAGAAGCAAAGAAAGCAAGACCCAGAAAAATACCTTCTTATATACCATTACATATGAAAAAGCATTTAGATTTTTGAACAGAATAGCTATCATGAAAAAATTGGCAGATTTTAGCTGGAGAAAATATTAATCTTCAGTAGTCAAAACACTGAGTTTCCTCAAACTTAATATATGTCAAGTTGCCTAGCATTTCATGAAAAAAAAAATATAATGCAAGAACCGTTTTATTCAGCATTCTATAGCAAGGTTAATTTTCGTTAAATTGTTTTTAATTTAGATAAGAAAGGTGCAATCTGCAATGTTTGAAAATGTTATCTCAACAGTTACGTTACCGAAGACTTGTTTCTCTTTTTATCATACTAAGAACGAATGTAGAGACATTTTATTGCAAAAGTGATTATAAAAAAACTCTCATCTTTTGATTAAACTTATTTTTCGTTTTCATAGCTAGAGCTCTTATTCCACTAAGAGTTCTTTCAGTTATTCAAACATTTCTAAATAATAACTTGCTTTCTTTTGGTAGATACAAATATTATAAAACTAGACATCAGTGCAATCTAATAAGAGAAAGAGACAACTTTTGTTCTTCAGCGAATTAATACATGCGATAAAAATTTAAGAGAAATGTAAGTGAGTTAATTTAATGAATAAAAATACTTATTTAAAATTGATCCAGCCTTTTTGCATATAGTTATTCAACTAGTACAAACGAAACTGACATTAAACGCAAGAAAGAGTTTTAGGTGATAGATATTTTTACAGCTTCTTTTATGCTATTTTTCAAAAGTTGAAGCATTTTTTTTTTTTTTGCACGGCTGTGTTATTTTTCCATGATTCTTTAAAATACGTATAGAGAAAATAATAGCTAGTTTCTTACTTCCTTAATTTTCAATAGCAGAAATGAGAAAACTAGATTTCAGGCATAAACACGGAGACTGTTAGATTTCAAATTATTTTTATAGAATTGAGCTCCAGAGATCTTGCTTTGAAGCACTTTTTATAAATCGTTTGGTCAGATAACTTACTTGAACGGAAGTTTTTCTGCTAAATATACTGTTTTTATTTTATTAAAACTCAGCGGAGGACAATTGATTAGGCGACGTTCAAAAAGAGTGTAACCTCATCCATAGCCTCGTCATGTTCTAGAAATAACCAAAAATAAATAAATAAAATAAAAAATAATTTAAAAGCTGTTCCTCAACTGTGCAACACGAATAAGCAACGCATGAAACGTTTCTAGAACTTGTTTTAGTCAAAGTATTCAGGATTTCCAATGTTTCTGCTAAAATATTCGTCATATTTTAATTATTTAAATAGAAATGTTCGAATAAAATGCTTTTAGTCGTATAGTTAGTATTAAATCTATTTGGTTGTGCTTATGATGGATTAAATATCTCTTGTACGTAAAAACTGCTTCTATTACTAGCTACTAGTTTACGCGAATCCTAACTAAAATAAAAAGTAAATCCTGTTTTTCTTGCAGTTGACGAGTTGTTGGCACAACACTCATCTAAACAAGGCTAAAAATTACTTCAAACATGCCCTGTAGCTAAAGATCAGAAGAGATAGAAATAGAAAACAACTCTGAAATTGGCCCTCTAGCCAGGAACAGTTCCTTATTATTTAACTGTTGAACTGGAATAAATTCTTTTCGAGTAAAATTATTTACTCTGTCTAGTTTTCAATGGATGTTTTTAAAGTCTGAGAAAATTATTTTATTTTATAACTTTTAACTGGTTAAATCCACCTTAAGCTCACTTTTAGGCTTTTGTTAATGAGCTCTTTTTGAACGTAATATTTTTTTTTGCCTAATGACACAATAATGTCCAGTTTCCCAGGAAAAGTCTCGTCTTTATTTGACAATGAATTGTACTGTCTAATCTTAAAAATAAAAGATTGCAGCAGCGAACAGATCTTTTTATTTTTCTTAAAGCATTCGTATTTACAGTTTAATGTTTGTTTGACATCGTTTTACGAAGTTAACTCCAAAAAGTTCAACCTGTTTACAGACAATAGATCCAAATCTGAAGGGTCTAGGATCCCGCAAAAATTGGGGTCCAAAACGGCGGGCAGATGTATTTATTTGCTCTAAATCTTACAAACGTTTTTTACTAATCCAAATTCAAATAGCAGTGTAGTAACTCAACTTTTTGATGTAAAATATTTTCTCATGACATCTTCACACATCAGTGAAATGTATTTTGTCAATCAAAAATACTATTAGTGTTGTTTTATTTACTGGAAATCATTTTAAATCATTTCTATGTAATTAGTGTTCTGTCACTCAGAAAAAAGTGGAGAGTAGGCAGGTAACCGAGATTAAGTCAAAAATTACGAAACGACTGGCTAAAAAAAACTTTTCTACCAAAGTTAAGACTTCATTTGGAATGAAATCACAGACCAAGCAAATGTTTTTGTAAACTCAAATATTATTTGCTTACGTTGTTTTATTAAATGCGGATGCAGAAATCAAACTCAAAATTCCAATTTTTACAATTGAAAATGGCATTCTCTACTTTCAAATGAGCAAACGTGTTTATAATATACGAAAAATAGCTGTCTTAATATGTTTTCTAAGATCATACGGATATAAAATTCATAAGATCAGTTTATGCCGTGAATGGGTGGAAAATATAACTGTATCACCTGGAACTTAATTTCATTTTCTTGTTAAAAAAATAACTAAATAAAATACGCCTCCATCTACTGTAGCCCATTATTTTCCAATTTTTTCCTGTCTTTATACTTTATCTGCTTCAATGTGGTTTAGAAAGTTTAAAAAGGACAGTGACTAAAGGAGTAACAAGACCGACCTCTATGTTTCCTGAATCGGGAGCAAAAAAACACTTCATATAAAAAATATAAAAGTGGAACAAACATTTTTAACAGGCAATTTTGGTGTTGGAAGCAGCACCATTCTTTTCTTTTTTTTTCATTCAGTTACATTATTACTGGCATTCCACTAACTGTTGTTTAGGCTATCGAAAACGAATTTTTAACTGTCTTAAGTTTTTCTTTTCTCTATTTTTCTTTATTTATTTGTTTTCTGATTGAACCCTTTGTAACCTCTCCTATCCTAATGAAATGTAATAAATCTAACATGATAATAATAAATGAAAACTTTTTCTATAATATTTGACAATTCTTCCTTTAAAAAATGCTAGAAACTTTTAGTTCCTCCCCCACCCATTTTTCAATTTTAAAAAATATTTCTGTTGAATAAATCACAAAGATTAAGTTAAAAAACTACATATACTGAATGTTAAATTGGAACTGTAGTATTGAATACTAAATAATTAAATTGAAATAACAAACTATTAAAAGAAAAATCCAAACAATGGTTATAAGTTTTATATGTCAAACAAACATTAAACTGTAAATACGAACGCTGAAGATATCCGTTATTTTAAATGATTTTAAATAAACTACATGTACAATATAGTGCTCCATTTTATTTGATGAACACAAAATAAATTTATAAATTCTGTAGTTTTGATCTACGAAAATGATACATGCATACATAGTTCGCAATAATGATTTTCAATTTATTTCCCTTTCCCTCATATAGGGAGCATTTTTATTACACTATTGATATTTTCCTAAACACATTGGGAAAAAAATGTTTTATAATAACGGGAAAATATTACTTTTCTGAGAGAAAGATTTATAATAAATCAAGTGCTGTTTCGTTTAGCAAAAATAAATAGATATTTATAAGAACAAATCCAATACATTAAATTAGGATGAGGATAGCAAAAAAACATAATAGACAGAAGAATAAAAAATCGATGATTTTGAATTTGTTTTGCTGCAATCGATATCAAATTTTGATGCGTTCTACGATAAAACTAGACAGCCTATTTGTCAGCTGCATATTAACTGAAGCTCATAAAACTGACATAAATATTTCGAACAAAATGATGTGTTAAAATCTGAGTTTTGAAAAGGGGCCAACTGGTTAAATAATATGCCACTAAGACGAATGTTTTTCGGGCAGAGAGGGAGATAATGATTATTCTGCTGCCGGGGGAGGGGGGGGGTGGGCGAGACTTTTCTGATGCATTTTTAAACTATAAATTGTGGCTACTAGAAGTTATATAAATATTCTTTAAAAATCTTAATTTGAACCATATATATTCGCCCTTTTTACACGTGAGTTAAGATTTTCCACGAAACATTCCATATGAAGCAAAATTCGAATACAAATTTCCCTCTCGGACAAATGTACTCTCTGTAGACTAGCTTTTCTCAACTTTTTTTGACTCTCGAGTCAGCAAGAGCTTCAGAAAAAGAAAAATCGGACCGACGAATTCTCCACCCTTTCTTTTCAATTATTTTTCTTTTTCAAAAAAAAAAAAAAAAAACTTGAATTGCGGACCGTCAAAAAACATCGGAATTTTTTATAAGAGCCAGTGAGGTTTTAAAGCCTCCTTTTTCTTTACTTTTCCTTTGCAAATTAAAAAAAAAAACAAGAAGTTCAGTCAAGAACTAAACGAGCCTACTTTCCCGTGCGTCGACATTGGCATTGTAGCATCTGATCAATATTCTCTTGATTATATGAGACTGAAAATTATGTCAAACATACCTTTTTAGCACTTAAAGCTGATTTTTTAATGCAAAATATACCTATCTCATCAGATGAAACAGACACGTAAAAAGTAAATAAACGAATAAATAAAGTTTTGTCACACCTTTTACAGAATGTAACTGTTATAGTTCTTCCTTAGAAAAATTCCTCAATCGTTTTTAAAATAAATGAATAAATAAATGTTCAAAGAACATCTAAACACATAAAGTAGTGAGTAACCGCCCCTAAGCAAGGGCTAAGGCAGAAACATGCAATACACTGCAACTCGGCTTTTTCGATCCATGGACTGCAGTTTCGTGCTTATTATGCACTCATCAGCATGGAATACCCAACTAGCAGAGTTGGAGGAAAAAATTCTCTTATAATGCTAAGCGAGCCGATAAAATCTGGTAGCTAATGTGAAATTAGAACACCAGCGAGCGACCGCACTTGGTACGGTCTAGGTCTTCATAATTATCTTTCACTTCAGCGTAGAAATTGCTTCATCAAAACTGCTTTTCATTTTGAAATCATCATTATTATGAGGGGGCCCACTTACACCATAGTGAGGGTAATGCTCACTTACTCTAATAGAGAAAAACCAAAGGGGAAGTGGTAACCCCTCCCCTTAAACACTTATTAATAATACTTTGCATAAAAATCCTTATTGCAATGTGTACTTTAGTTTAAACTCTACAAGAAAACTTTATGAACGTAGAAAAAAATAATAAAAACTATTATTAAAACACTTCTTTGAAAAATGTTGCTTGAACTCGCAAAAAAAAAAAAACTTTTTTTCGCCATAAATTATATGATCTAAAAAAAAGTTCCGTGAAACCCAAATATATGCAAAAGCAATCACTGTGATGCAGTTTGACATGATCAGTACAAAAAAGTATAAAAACTATACGCGAATTTTAGTTTTAAGGGGGGTGGCCCACCCCCCTTAATTTACCCCTACATTACTTATTAAAACCATTTTCTTACAAAGTTAGTTTGAAGGAAATCCGCATTTAAGCTCAGGATCAACATTCAACTTAAACTTCCCCGTAGGCGCTAATGTTAAGTTTTTTTCTGAACGGTTCAACGTTGAACGAAAAATGGTTCAAGTCAAAAAGCGAAATATGGGAATGAGTCTCTCCGAGATCTTTCGAATAAAATAAAGTTAATTCGGTTCGGACGGTTCACTTAATAGTTATTAGGCGGGGAAATGTTGCTTGAACGGTTCAATGTTGAACAAAAAATGTTCAAATTAAAAATTTAAATATGGTAATGAAATATCCTTGCTGGGATCCTTCGATCAAAGAAAAAAAAGTTTGTTTAAATGGAACTGTTCACTCAAAAGTTGTTAGGGGGGACAGCTTGTTTGAACGGTTCAATGTTGAACGAAAAATTGTTCAAATCGAAAATGTAGATACGGGAATGAAATATCCTTAATAAGATCTTTCGGTCAAAAAAAAGTTTGTTCAAATCAGACTGTTCACTAAAAAGTTAGTATCGCGGAACAAATTGTTTGAACGGCTCAAAGTTAAACCAAAAATTGTTCAAATCGAAAAATCAAGAATGGGAATGAGCAGTACTCGCCGAGATCTTTTTTATTGAGGTTGTTTACTAAGCAATAATAATAACTGAGATAAATATATATAGAAATAAAACTTATCTTACTGTCAAAAAACTTTAAAAAAATAAGATAAATAATTACCGAGACATTCCACGTCAACTGAACCAAGTTTTCAAATCGTCCCCTAGAGTTTACAGAGGTGCAGGCATACCTATGAAACCAACCTGTGTAAATTTTTAGTTACCAAGTTCCAAATCTGGACGATCTAGGATCAAGCAAAAAATAGGGTCTCAAATGCTGGATCAGCTTCGTGAAAGGAGTTGCAATGCTTAGGTTAAGGATGCAAAAATTTTTATCGTACTGGAGGATTAATACTTTTGGAGTTTAAAGTACTTTTGGTTATAAATAATCTCCAGTATTTTTGTGAGATTGAGCGTATTAGATTTTATGCAGAACGCATATAAACTTGCGGAAAAACGCGGTGGGCAATTTTTTCCTGGATTTCAGGTTGTCATAAATTTTTAACAAAAAAATTCAAAGGTTCATAGTTCGTAATTCTATTGCCTAAATACTTGTTTTTAATGTTTTACAGCTGCAGAGCTTAACTATTGATTTAGTAAAAGATTGTCACATAACTGAACTCAGTATTCTAAACTATTTTAGAATCTACAGTCTTCTTTAGGTGTCCTACGTCAGCTAGGACAATGGTGACAGAAACCAAAAATGGTAATGACAGACTCTTCCTTAATGTTTTTTTTATTACAACAAATCTATAATAGGAGTAAAAATACCGAACAAGAGAAATTCAACTCGAAAAGTATTTTTATTGTAAAACAGTGTAGATGAATTACTCTGTTGGGGAGGAGGGTAGAAATTTTCGGTGAATTCATTCTTTCTTCGGTGAGCTCTTGACTGCTTATCCTTTGGTTTTGAACGCAAAGCTAGCAGAACTCCACAAATTTTCTAATAGCATATCTCTCATTTTTAAATTTATAAGCAATAAGCAGTTAATTTTAACATCAACCATCAAAAATTCATAATATGTGACGAAGATTGCAAGTATTTAAGATAAATAGGGCGCAAACAGCAATTGAACATGTAGACAAAATTTACCAAAATCATGGGAAAAAAAACTAGAAATTGCCTAATCTTCTACGTATTTGTGGAAAAGGAAGGAATTGTACCGCAGACTGACAGACCTCAAACTTTTTTTGCGAATTCTATGCCCCCAATGGTACCTTTTCCGCCCTACCCGTCATTGAAAATAAAAAAAAAAAACAAAAAATTTTACATAATTTGCTAAAAATTGCAAAAACTCCATTATTTCTAAACTTCAACGTCATTGCGACAGATATAGAAAATGAGCCAAAAATTTCAAACATTTTACGTGCTCGTTGCTCTCTCAATAGCACTTTTTCCGCACTACCCATCATCAAAAAAAAAAAAATATTTTTCGGCCCACCCTGATACACATGCTTAGACGCTAGTTATCGAATATTATTTCATCAATGGTGATGATGAAATAATTATCTCTATATATTAAAAAAAAGTAAGCTCAAAGATATTGTGAAAGGATGTTTGTGGCTGGCCTGCGTCCAGGCGGCCCCATAGCACCTACAGACTTGAAACTTGGTACAAAATTAGTTCGAGCCCCGTAGATTTGCACCTCGGAGCCATTTTTCTTAATTTCGAATTAGTTTTTTTAATTAATTTTTTAAGCATAAATTTCACATACTTCACCAAATTAGGGGGCAAAAAAATCCCCCCACCCCTAATGTTACATATCGTTGGAAAGATATTTTTTTTCTGAAAAAGAAGATGTTTGTTCCATTTCTCTCCGTTAATTATAACAGGAGATAGAAGTGATTCTAATTTAGCCATTTTTCAAGGCTCACCTCGAGCAAAATTATATTACATTCAACCAAACGGCTCCAAAACTTTTTCAACAAGGTCGTGTTCGATAAGCAAAACCGGTGACTCTTCGTTTTGTTTATTGCTCGTCTTAATTCAACAAAATATACATGATTGCTTTTATCGCATATTTTCTTCACTTTTTTTTAACATTTAAGAAAGGTTGTCATTATTCTTACGGTATTTTATTTTGTTTATGTGATTTCATATGAATTACATTGCGTGTTTGAGTTTTTTTTTTCTGCGAGGGAAAGGAACTGGATTTTCTGTTTGGGCTAGATATTTTACTATGTTTTTTAATTATGTACATATTTTTTTCATTTTTTATATCAGGATGAGGGAGGGGGTCTCTTTATTTATTTGGCGAATTATTTTAAATTGTAAAGGAACGTTACTGTGCTTTTAAAGGGTATGTGAGCATTTCAGTTAAAGAAAATGATTATTTTACATCAAGATGGGGGGGGGGGTATTATTTTCTTTTTCAGCGGGGACGCCGTATTCGGTGGCATATAGTCGATTTGACTCCAAACCACCAGAAGCAGGTTGGTGATCGAGCCGCCGAAGGCGGTGAGGTAGTCGCCGCAGGCGACGAACGGGGGTTGGTGAGCGAAGCGAGCAGGGGGCGGAGCCCCCTAGTTAGTTTTAAAAAAGTTAACGTTTTATTAAGTTTTTAAATTTATTTTCAAGAGAAAAGAAAATATTATCCACTGCTATTATACAGATCTGTCGGGAGAAAATATGAAAAACAAATTGTCTGCTAAATTAAAAGTTTTGGGATAATGCTTTTGGAAAACTTTCTTTCAAGACAAAAAGTAGGATAAACAAACTTATTTAAGAAAATAAAGAATTCTGCAAATATCTTTAAACGTGGCTAAATATCTAACATAGCGACCAAAATTAAGATTCAATTATCTTTGGCATTTTTCCTTCACATAAAAAAAGAAGTGCACATTCTAAGTTAGCATATGAAATTTTTTCTCCGAGTTTCGCAAGCCCCATCGCGTTATTCCACAAGTGTGGGGGCGCCCCCGTCGATCGACAAGCTGATGAGAGTAAACGTTGCCAGTTTCGATTTGACATAAATCAGACATCCGCGCACGGAAATGCTCCCAGCGTCGACGGCTGGCCCGGTGAGTTCTCTTTCGCTCCTTGCAGTTTTCAGTTTCTTGAATAATCGCGATATTGCTTTTTATACGGAGTGGTTTAATTTTATTGTAAGTTGAATGCGCAGGTAAATTTATTAATTTAAAAATTTAAATGTTTACCTCTTAATAAATGTTAGTGGTTATAGGTAATGCGTTATTTTAAATTTTAAATGAAAGTTACTTAATAATTGTTATTGAAAATTTGTGAAAAATGCTGTTACGTGGGTTCATTTCGAGTAGTTGGGAAAATAACTTAAAATGTCTTTGTAATTTGGGTATGTAACCTCAATAGCTTTTTTTATTAAATTAGAGCTACGAATTAAGCTCAATTTCATTCTGTTAAATCTCAGCCGTAAACAATAAATAACGTAGCAGTTTCATCCAATCATGTTTTGATTCATTTGACAACAACATAATAGAGGATTAATATCACAAAATACATTTGAAGCAGTTATGATACTTAAGACAAATTTGACAGAGTTCAACCTTGAGGTAACAGAGCCAAATTCCTTTATTTAATTATTTTGTGGTCTTTTATTTATTTATTTATTTTTTTAAATACTAAGGGAAATTTTGAAAAATACTAAAAATTCTTTGATTGGACTCATGAAAATATCTTGCTAATTATAAGACTGTTTACTCTTACTGTTCGTACAAAATACATGAAGCAAGAATACTCCCCCCCCCCCCATTTCCTCTACGTAACGGTTTTACAAGTAATATTTCAAAACCTGTGATCATGATTTTTTTCTTTCTAAATCTCTAACTTTTAAGGATATTTATGTTTCAATTACTTTATAAAAGTCGTATTTAAAAAAGTAACATACCCTTTTACCACAACTTTATATGGATAGATTTAAATAGAAATTACTAATTAATTAGAAATTAATAGAATCCTGTACTTTATTGAACTCATAAACATATTTCAGAGTTCCGTTATGTTTATTTGTACTTATTGAATATTCGACTTCTGCCTTAAGAACTTGCTTGATCTATAAGATTTTTAATTTAACTCATAACACCAAAATATTGACTATTTGTCGAAAATTCTATATTGAAATAGAATCCTTGATACGTTTATGTCATCATCTAAATATGAGAAGAATTTTTTTCACAAAACTAATTATAGGTTTTGCATACAAACGACGTTTTAAATCTGTCTCTCCTATACATTATTTTTATGAAGCACTTCAACTGAACCGATACTTTTGCCTGTTCTAAGAATAAAATAACACCTTTCTATTATCCTCCTCCCCCCCCCTGAGAAAACATTAATAAACATTCACAAAACTAATCCCGTTTTCACAAAATTAATTGAAAATTATTTTTTTTTTTTTCAAAAAGTTGCAGGTTCTAAATGTTTTCCGTTTTTCGCAATCTATCTTTATTTACTCCCTAATTAATTTTTTTGTTACGAAAACTGTTGATGGTTCTTCATCAATTCGTGAGTTATCGTGCAGGCTTCTCCATCTGTTTAATACAGGCTATAACGTGCCATTAACTGTGTGTATATTCATCTTGCAATATTCAGAAAACTAAGTATAACTCTGAGTAATAATTTCACTAATCATTCCAATTGGTTAAAAGGAAAAATTCCGATAAATTTTTACAAAAATGTTTAACTTTTAAAGACACGTCGTGCACTAACACAATTGTAAAAGAAAGAAATGTTGAGTAAAATAAGATCGAAAAAATTTGCATATGATAGATTCTGAAGAAATAAATATTATTAGAGAGCTTGGCTTTATGAATGATTACTTTTCTACATTAGTTTCGCAAAAGTTTACTTCCGAAAAATCTAATAAATCTTTTACATAAAACTGATTTCTCTTCATGTGACAACTTAATGTACCGTACAGTTTGCAAAAACAAATACTAACTATTCTTCTTTTTCTTATAACGACAATTTTATTGCAATTTTTATTCTTTTACTGTTCCATCTCATGTCTTCTTTTTTTTTTTCTGTTATTCTTCCCAAGGGAAAAAAGTTTCCATGTGATACTGCAAATAAGCTTTTCTTCGCCGCTGCTGCTATTTTTACAAGATTTCCCCATTTCAGAGAAAATTCATCCTATTCGCGAGCAATGGAGTTTTATTCAGAATAAAGTGCTTTGTTTATGTTACGAAAACTTGGTAGAATTTTAAAGGTTTAAATAATTGCAGAAACTTGAAAGTCTATTTAAAAGATTAGTTGCAAAAAATACGCAGATTTTATTTTTTTTTATTTTCATATCCAGAATAATAAAATAGTCGCACTTTTTGCTCGATAGTGCACATCAACTTCTGTAGAGTTGTTTTTGAAATTATTTCCTTTCTTGAAACCAGAATTTTTTGAAAATAATAATTTTTTCCACACATTTCTCATCTTTTCGTAACATTTTTTTTTTAGCTAGAACCTCAAAAACATTCACTAGACATAGTTCAAGAGCAGTGGGATGTTCTTAGCAGCCAATTCGTTAGTTTTTTTTTAACGGGGGGGGGGCGCAATTTCTTGACAATTTTGAGGCAATTAATGTGGCTGCATCAAGCCAGAAAACATCAGAACCTGTGTGCTGTTGTAGAGTTGGCAAGAAATGTTTCTGCAGGCACTCACTGACTTACGCAGTGGGATTTTTTTGTTTATTCAGAAAGAAAACTTTTCTTCCTCAATACTGGCAAGAGACCCCCCCCCCCCTCTCCCACCAAAGAAAAAAAAAACTCCAATTGGTTGCTTAAAAATCTGATCCTCCTCATGCTCATGAACTATGTCCAGTGAATGTTTTTGGGGTTCTAGCTAAACAAATGCTACGAAAAGATGAGAAATGGGTAGAAAATTTTACACCTTTTTTTTTCAACTTTCAAGAAATTATGGCTGCAAGGGAGGAAACAAGTTTGAAAACAACTGCATAAAAATTAATGTGCACTATCAAGAAAAAGTGCAACTATTCTCTAGAAAATGTTTAATAAAATCACAATGCTTCTTTTTTAAAATAAGTGTATAGACAGTTGCATTGTCTTATTGTCTGCAAAAATTCTGTGCTATTTACCATCAAATTATGTGCAGAACTTTCTGGGACGAGCATTAAATTTCTCTCGCTCTATTTTTTCCTTTTAAAGGAATTCCCCTTGGAGTTGAAGATAACGCAGGATTTTTTACAACTTTCAAGGATGTAAATTACTCAACAGGAAATTTTTTCAAAATAGCAAAAACCCATGACTACACTATATTTCTGCTTTGAAATTTTGAAAACTTTAAAAGTATAGTGCACGCTTCTTTGTTATTGTGCCTCTAAAATTACTGCATTGAAATTGCTTTAAATTTGTCTAATTTTCCGTAAAAAGGCTATTGAATTTAAAAGAAAAAAAAAAGGATGAATACTATCAAAAAAGATTTTTTGAGATGGGAAAATGTGTGCATCTCGGTCCGCCTGTGTCTTTTTAAAAGTTCAGGGACTTTATGAGTTGGACAAATTTTTTAAATGTCAAATACTCTTCTTTGCTTACGGAGTAGATTTTATATATTCCATCATAAAATATTGCAGAAATTTTCAAGAATCTTTTTTACAAATTTGTACTTCCTTTTCACGTTTACTTCCTTTAACGTAGTAAAGGAAGTATTGTGATCACGAAAAAATTTCAAATTTCGGTCTAAATTTTGACTTTGCTCACCCCCGAATGAATGTCATGTAGTTTTTTCGACCTATCAGCAAATGCATATGTACCTAACAACATACAAACAGCCGAAAAATTCATTTCGACCACCCCCGAGTAAATTACGACGAGTTTTCTCGTGACGTCTGAAGTGTGTTAACATCGGCAATATTTAGAAAATGAAACATTGTAAAACATTATTTTGCATTGATTGGTGACAAACTGGAGTGTAAATGTTTGAATGGATATCTTGCTCACTCTAAGGCACTATTTTAACACTTAAGGCATCTATTATGGAATTTAAACGTAAAAGGAAGTAGTGTGGCGTTCACACCAGATTTTTTTAAATTATTGTTATTATTAATTTTCAATTTGAAAGATCTTTGTAAGGACTTCTCAATTCAATGCCTCATAATGATTAAAGCATATTTTTCCTATCCATTTTGGAAACGTTCAAATAAACTCAACATCAGTTTTACAAAATGTATGCTTTACAAATGTGTAGTTCATTGCAAAAGTGGTGTATCTCCATATTTTTAAAATGCTATTTTTTTGCTAAATGACAGCACATTTAGTTATATCTTTTAGCATGAAAATGAAGCAAAGCACTTTTTCAAAGATAAATATCTAGTAGTGAATAATAGCTAAACTCCTGTTTTTTCCGAAGGAAAAGTTTGCAAACTGTTTTATACAGTAAGGAATAGGATATAGTAAAATCACTCACAAGGAGACACACCACTTTTACAATGAACGACACAAACCCGGATCTAACAGGAGGCCAATATGAAGCTAAAAATTTGCACAGGTTAGTTTGATAGGTATGTCTGTAAATTTTATCAAAATCTGAGATGGTAAGGTGGGGACCACTAGTTCACTTGACATGGAACGACTACTGCAATACCTATGCGCATGTAATAAAAAATACTGAAAATCATAGAAAACTACGAAATTTAACTACAAAATGTACGCAATAGATGTATATTATATTAGTACAATGACGATGTTTTCTTTCTTTTTCTTTTATTTAAGTTTTATTTATGGATTTAGTATTTTTATTTATTTATTTATTTTGAGTAGAAAATCGCTGCTGTAGACTATATGTTTCAAAGTGTACTACGCAATAAACTACGTTATAAGTGTCACAGAAAATGTAACGTTCCGGCTTTGCTTCAGGCAAACTTTACCAGATGCGGAACGTTGTATCGAGACATTTTTTGTGCTTCAATCTTTTAAGACTTCTTTCAACTGGTCAAAATATTTGCTGTTGAACGTTGTCAATATCGTTTCTTGATGTAAGTTTTCAACTACCAAAATTAATAAACTTAAAATATTAATATACAAAAAGACAAAGGGACCAGAATTTCACGAATTACGCCCAACTCAAAGAACACTGAAGGAAAAAAAAACTGCAGTTCTACTGGAAAATCTCCAGTAAACTAGAATTTTTGTTGAAAAAATATTAGCTTGTGCAATATTTTTTAATAATAATGCTTAAAAAGAATCACGAAATAAACAAAAAATTCAAGTTCTATTTTTTGTTATTATATTCAGAAATCATTTAAGCAAATGCTTCAATTTCAATCGTGTTGTAGCTCAAACAAATACTGCACGAATTTAATTCATTTTTTCTCCGCACAGCCTCGTCTAAACATCTGCTCTCAATCTAACAGAACACTTTAATTGCCATAATTCATTAAACTTCCTAATAACGTTAAAACTAATTAAAGTTTCCTACAAGTTAACAAAATCCCACGCTCTCATATTAAGTACTCATTACTCGAATTTAATTTTGCCGATATTTGTCGCAAACATCCGAATGTAATCCGTCGCCAACTTCTTCAAATTAATTTAGGCGGAACCGCCCACGTTAGAAACCATTCTGATCACTTTATGAGAGAGGAGATTAATACTCGGATTGTTTTAAATTACGGCCGCAATAACCATTCTTCACGTTTTCGATATATCAAGATTATCATCTTCGATTTGTGACTCTCGAGAAGAATATGTATTAGAATGTAAAGGCTATTTAAGAGATCGAATAATATTTGAAAAGTGAAATCATTTCATAGCATTTTGATTAAAAGTCAATGACTTTCTAAAATTTATTCAATGATGTAGTTTCAAGTGTGCATTATAATTTGTTTAAATTTAAAGTATTATTTAAACGAAGCATTACTCTTTTTTAGCCTACTTTTCCATTAAAGTAAAAGAAAAACGAAAAAATTATTAAAAGTGGCTTAATGTATGTTAAAAATATCCCTAAGTCAAAAAAAAAGTCAAAAAGGATCAACAAAATAAAAAATATTGAAAAATTAAAAATTGAAAAGTAGGCTCTCTTTGCTCTACACGAGGATTTTTGCCTCCAACTCGGTTACTTTCATATTCCATGCTGATGAGAGCATAATAAGCACGAAACTGCAGTCCATGGATGAAAATAACCGAATTGGAGGTGTATTGCATGAAAAGTAGGGTTTTGAGATGTGTGTCGGTCGATCGGTCAATCCCCCTCTCTCCCCCCATAATTTTTGAACAAACTTTTTTTGTTCGACAAATCTCGGCGAGGACACCTCATACCTGTATTTCACTTTGTGATTTGAAAAAAAATTCGTTCAGTTTTGAACCGTTCAAAAAAACTTAACATTAGCGCCTACGGGGAATTTTAAGCTCAAGGTAGATCCTGAACTTAAATACAGATTTCTTTCAAACTAACTTTGTTAGGAAATGGTTTTTATAAAGAATGTTTGGAAAATTAATACTATTAAAATTTGTCCGCGTCTGTCTTTCCGACTGTCTATCCGTCTGTCTGTCTGTCTGTCCGTCTGAAGCTTGAACTCCTCAAAAACCGCTTTGAGTGAAGAGTCAAACGAAACACCATTGGATTCGAAATTTTCTAAGGAAGACAATACGACCAACCGCCTAATTGTACGACCTAAATTAGCTGAGATATTAATTAAAACGTTAATTAAATGTTTTGTACTTTTTAAAATTCCAAAACATTTATTTCTTTCCGTTGCCATTTTGAATAAAAACGTTAATTAAATTATTGAACTATTTAAAATTCTAAGACATTTATTTCTTACCGTTGCCATTTTGAATTAAAACGTTAATTAAATTACTGAACTAATTTAAAATTCCAAGACATTTATTTTTTTCTGTTGCCATTTTGAATTAAAACGTTAATTAAATTACTGAACTAATTAAAAATTCCAAGGCATTTATTTCTTTCCGTTGCCATTTTAAATTAAAACGGTAGTTAAATTATTGAACTTTTTAAAATTAAAGAGTGTCATTTCTTTCCGTTGTTATTTTGAATACGTGTTACAACAAAGTTCTAATAATTGTGTTTATTCTAATTAATGACCTATATTTTTTCTCTGGTACCACTTTGAAAATGTGTTTTTAAATAAAATTGCAATTGCTGTTTTTAGCAGGGACTTTTTTTTGGCTGTGATCCAAATATTAAAACACCTTTTCATTTAGGAGTTTGCAATGAATTTTACAGGAAGAAAGCGGTTTGGAAGTAATTGTTTTTGGTAAGGAATTTTATTTGTTTTTTAGGGAGAGTGCTAAGTATGCACTACTTGGCATCGCGTTTATTTCTCAGGAAGCATGTGCAAATAATTCGATTGACTTTTTGATGAAGGAAAGCTTTTTAGTGAGCCGCTTTAGCGGGAAGTAGTTCGTTGAAACTTTTCTCGCTACTGTAAAGGCCTTGGTGGCGAGTAGTTTTTGAAACTTTCCTCGCCACTGTAAAGGCGAGCCGCCTTGATAGCGAGTAGTCTATTTCAACTTTCCTCACTGCTTTAAAGCCTTGGCGGAAAGTAGGTTGTTTAAACTTTCCTCACCACTTTAAAGGCGAGCCGCCTTGCCGGCGAGTAGTTTTCTCAAACTGCCTTCACTACATTATAGCCCATACAACGCCGGGCCACGCAGCTAGTAATTAATACTATTAAAATCTGTCCGCGTCTGTCTGTCCGTCTGAAGCTTGAACTTCTTAAAAACCGCTGCTGCGAGTAGAGAATCAAACATAGTACCATTCGACTTGAAATTTTCTAAGGAAGACAATAAGACCAACCGCGTAATTCTACGACGTTAATTAGCTGAGATATTAATTAAAACGTTAATTAAATGTTTTGCACTTTTTAAAATTTCAAGACATTTATTTATTTCCGTTGCCATTTTGAATAAAAACGTTAATTAAATTATTGAACTATTTAAAATTCCAAGATATTTATTTCTTACCGTTGCCATTTTGAATTAAAACGGTAATTACTTTTTTTTGTTGATAAAATATGTTTTGATGTGCTTTCTACTTTTAATTCTTTTTTCAAAACAACTAATTAATTTGTTGACGGAAAAAACTATAGTAGCAGCATTGTTTAAAAGATGCTACAACTTTATTTTTTCTTTTGCTTACTTTTTACGTGTTTATTTCATCAGATGAAAGAGGCATATTTTGTTCTTAGAAATTCAACTGTAAGTTCTAAAAAGGTATGTTTGTTATAATTTGCAGTCTTAGATAATGAAGAAAATTTTGATCAGATGCGAGAATGCCGATGTCGGTTTACGGGAAAAGTAGGCTCGTTTAGTTCTTGACCGAACTTCTTTTTGTTTTTTGGTTTCATACTTAAATATTATTACTACTTTTTCTTTCTTCAGTCTCTTTTCCCTTTTTTTTTTGTGCACTTGATGCTTTGTATTAGTTATTTTATTTGCTTATTTATTTATTTATTTGGTGTGATGAGAGTAATTTCAACAGTGTCGGACTTAATGCAGCAGAAATTCTTCAACGTGACTGAGATAAATTTTAGTTAAAAATTTGATACATATAGAACACGAATCTTTTACGGAAAAGATTAACAGTTTTCTTTAATGGACATTTTAGGATTGGTTTAAATATTTTCTTAGCTTCGGATATTCAGTTTCCTTGGCGGCGGACAGTTAGTTTCTTAGCGGCGTGCATTTTCTTGGCGGCGAGACGCTACCGCATCTCTAGATCAAAACAAAATCGAATACCAAGTACTAAGATCAAATTAAAAATTTAACCAACCCCTGACCATGATTGCCGATTTCATATTAAAACGAACTCTACTGGTCATAAGGCATTTTAAATCTCAATATATTTAATTGTTTTCGAGAGGATATGGTAAACACGGAAAAGAAAAAATAATCCTTACTATGAAATTTACTAGTCGCAAAAGCAGAATATAGAGGAAAAATTAAAAATTTTTAGACTAAAATCAGTTATAAGTATTTTAATTATTAACAATTAGAAACTGACAACAGATAAACATTTTAACATTCGAGCGCTCGCGCTAGGTCTTTTCGACCCAGACGCAAGGAAAAACACTCGCAGCTCTACTTCTATTTGAAAGAAATGGATCAGGTCCACTGTAGCTGCATTCAAAGTCGACCCCTTGAACTTGGATATACTTTTGAGATGCTTGATTAATATTTGTCAAAATCATGATTTACTACTGAATTATTTATTAAATATTGCTTAAATGCTCTTAAAATGTAATATGGGTCATTCTGACCCAGCGCGCGCTCTCGTGTATCGGTATGTCGCGCGCGTTCCGGAAGGTTAAATCAAGGAATTTCCTTTCCGCGTCGGCCAACAATGACATCGGTTTCCAATCGTGTAAATTTAAGCCTTAGCCGCATTTGCTAAAAAATGTTATATACGAGTTCTATTTTACATGGAAGTTCCAAGCACATCTTATCAGAGGCATATTTTTTTCCCTTTGTTTTGATACTTATGTTTCAAATTTTCAAATGTGTTAACACTTCAAAAATTGAAAAAAAAAAACGTTTTAAAGGTTTTTAATCAATACCTTTATTAACTAATGTCATCTGAAGACGCGATCTAGCTGAGAATACTCTAGATTACTTCACCTTTCAAACAAAAAAAAAAAAAAATCGAAATCCGTTCATCCGTTTAAGGCTTGGTTTCCTAGAATCGTCGCCGACGCCGGGCGCGACGCACGCTGGAATCAGAACCAGTTTGATTGGAGCGTGGCATGAAGCGACGTCAATCTGTGGCTCAGGCGCATGCGCAGAAGGCGGCGGCGTCTGTCGCCTCGCCAGAGATCGACGATTTCATTCCTTGGAAACCGGGCCTTTAGGCGCTTGAGTGCCACAACGCCTGACAGATACACAGATCGACACACACACAGAAGCGTCAAACTTGTAACTTCCTTTCTTGTTACGTCGGGGGATAAAAAGGACTTGTTGAAAGGATCTTCGCTCGTCTTCTCTAACCGGAAGGGGGTGGGATGGAGTAATACTGAAGTATATTTGAAGTTGTGTTGTAGTGTCACAGTCTACAGCAGGCACACAAACGATCTATTTCTTAAACATATGAATCAAAGACATATTGTATTTAAAAACATATATATAAACATATGTATAAACATATTGTATTTAAAAGACAAATATGACTGTCTTCTTCCGTACATCAATATTTTCTTGTCTGGCATTCTGAGATATCCACTGCATAAATACGGAAGTAACTGTCATCACGTTTGTCTAAACGACTTCTATTTATGCTGTTGCTTATAAAACCGCCTATTTTGAGCTCTTATTTTGTTTTCTGATATTTAAGGAGCGAACTTTACTAGATAAATTGCACGTGGAAGCTTTTTTAGTCATAACATGAAATAAATGGGGTTTCAAAAGTGCAATCGACAAATTCTCACTGTATGTGGTGTCACGCATACACCCAAACGCATATAAACAGTCAGTTGCGACATATATTACTTTGCTGTCGCAGTGGACGTGAAAAGCAGCATTTTATGGAATCGAGAATAAATAAGAAGACAAAAATAGAAACACAACAGTAATACTGTGATGTTCTCATGTAAGACCTTTCGCACATTTACGCATGCGTCAGGTCTCTTCTCTGATCTTACCAAAATAGGGGTGGAAGGTAAGATAACAATAAGGCTAAGAATAATAAGAAGCATTTTGAGCCGTATCAAGCAACGTAGAATGATGCTAATTTCAAATACATAATTTTGTTGAATGTGTCAAAAGGATAGCAAATGCAAGTTTTAAATTGAAATCTTCAGAAAGTTATCCCCCAAAACCCATCTACGCTTTTCAAAGTGGAACTGTTTGCGAGTTCCAGGCGCGATTTTCACGGACGGACAGTAATATGTAACTGAACAGTAAAAAACAAACAACAGAAATAATAATTAAAAAATAGTCATTTTTCCGCTTTACACTACCAATTGAACACCAAAATTTATAGTTCATCAATTTTGTAATTTAGTTATTTCATATTTCTCATTTAAATATTTCTATATTCAGTGCTTGTCACGTTATAGTGAGTGGAAATTTACTCTACTTTTTTTAAAACATATTCCTTTAATCGAGTTTTAGTCACAAAATTAAGTAAAATAAAGATATTAAAACTTAAATCGCCTTTTGTAAAGCTAACCCGCGGAGAGACGGCTCGTGACCTTGAAGCGGAAACTGGCCTCTACACTATATAGGTATAATTAGCAAGAAAATTTATTTCTTACCCACTACTCGCACAAATCCCATTTGTTGCATCCATCAGACCAATGTTTTTGCGCTTTCCTGAAGTGTAATGAAAATGGATTTCCGTTAGTCTGCATCTGAGGTAGAGAAATTTATAAAGGAACAAATTTCTATTCAAAAGCCATGATAACTAGATACATTTTATTTAAAATATTTTCTTTTCATCACCGGTAGAAGCATAAAATGCTGCACAGTATTAGGTCAATTTAGATTTGCACTTCAATGTTGCTTTTCCTCCAGAAATGCATGAGTGAAATATGATTTAAGCTCGCGATACTCTAACATCGAATGAAATCAAAACTCAAATAAAATGTTTTTAAAATGCACTTTTATTAAAATAAAAAATACGTTGAAATATTAATTCACGACAAATTACTTTTGCATAAATCGATAAGATAATTAAAAGCATTTGTACTACATTCAATTTATCCATAGTTTAAATAAAAAACAGAATATGATATGAAGGTTTTTTTTTTTTTTTTCCAGAAATTTTCAATGATTCCATATTTATATTCTGTACAAGGTAAAAAAGAAAACGAATTTCAAAACCTGCTCTAAAAACATTTAAATCAATTTCGAAAAGATAGAGTCGCTAAAACTTTTTTACTCAATATCCTTAAAATACTTCATTAATTCCTAACAACTCGTCCGTTAATGTAACATGAAAATTGAAGAGCCAAGCTTCCATTTTGAAACGACGCAAAAACTTTTTTAATTGATTGCAAAGTTCTTTTTTTTCCCCTAATTTAGAAAATTCTGTTCTTAGATCAAATGAATTAAATAAACTACGTGGCTGTATTCGCCAGCTGCGGGAAAAAAATTCAAGAAAAAATCTTTTTACAAAATCTCCATGAGTTACTTTTGATTCAAGAGTATTTCATTTTAAACTTTTTTTTTCAGACACATTATTTTCATGTAAAAAAAGTAAAGGAAATTGTATTAATGTGGTGCATCATTTTTTGAATGAAAATATATTCTACTAATTTTCATCTTCTGCATTGGTTGTTCTTTGAGGCTTAAGAACATATTTTTGTAATAGTTTTCATATGCTTAAACTAATTACTTTTTTGTAATTTAATTAAATTTTCTCTGAGCGTTTTATACATTTGGTGAAGAAAAATGATTTCTAAGGTAACAAGATTGTAACAACTATTCCACGCGTATGAAGTCTAATATAATAGGGACTGAAGTACTTATTTTAATTTGGCATCACGGAGTTTATATATATATATATATATATATATCCATAATCAGGACGAAACTGCAGTCTCAGGATGTCTTGATTGTAGCTGTGGGTGTAATTGCTTCAATAGTTTTATTTCGTTAAAATAACTATAAATAGTTGAAAAAAAAATGAATTCAGCATGGCTTATAAAAGAAACAAAACAATCAATTTAATTTTTAAAATGCATAACTTGATTATGTTATTTATTATGTGAAACTGGGACAAAATTATAAACTCAAAGGGACAAAAAGCATGATTATAGTAACTTTTGGTTAGAAGTTCTAAAAAATGCATTTAGTTACTTATTTATTCCTGACAATCTGTAACTATTGAGATTATACTTATTTTCGCCCTCCTTCAAAGGATTTATTAAAAGTAATAAAGATTATTTACTCATTTCATTGGCCGTATTGTTTAATTCGCTTTGAGATTGGTAGCTAGCGAGTCACGTCATCTGTCCTCACTGCCCTTGAAAAAGTATTCCCGCAAATTAATATTATCTTTTTTTTTTTGCAAGTAAAATTTACAGTTGTTATATTTCGTTTTAATGTGTTTCTTTCTTCCTTTTCTCCCTCTATTATTATTATTATTATTATTATTATTATTTTGACAATTTCTTTTGAAGTGGAAATTTTTCATATTTGTGATTTCAATTTTTGTATAATTTGGTCTTATTTTTCAACCTCAAACGCTTCAATAGGGTAATTTTATTTTATTTTTTAAAACTGTTTAATATTTATATATATTTTACTATAAATATTTTACTAAATGAAGCTACTTTAATGATTTAAATTAAATAATGTTTTTTTCATTTTTATTTCATCTACTTTAAAATAAATGTTTATGTTCTAATACTAGAACATATTTTAACAATATCTTTTGCTACATATTGCAATTGCACACATTTATTTAGGCATAAATAATTAATTTTTAACAGAATGATTCATGCATTTAACAATAAATGTAGGTTATACCGTCGTATAAGAACTAATATAAGGAAAATAACATGATTCATTTATGTTCTTTGCGCACTACTTTAAAGTATGAACGAAAATTTTGAAAAAATAGACAAATTCCTGCAAAGTTATGAATCATAAAAAGGCAAAGCAATAAACTACAAGAAATAGAAATTCGAAATGATCCTAAATATAGTTTAAAAAAAAACCTAAAAAATACGCTTTTAGAGTTAGTTCATCAAACTAAAAATAAGATCTTCAAAACTATTGAATATCCGCTAAATTTACATGCACGTATAATACATCAACATGTAATATAGTTTAGCCTTTAGTATTAATAATAATTTTTAATATATTACTTGTATTAATGAATTTCATCTTTTATTCAGACTTACATACAAACAACTGAAACACTTGTTATACATCAACATGTAATATAATTTAGCCTTTAGTATTATACAATAATAGTATTAAATATATTACTTTTTATTGTAAGGAACGTGCATTTTTATCTTTTACTAGCAGTACCCGCACGGCGATGCCCGTGCAAAAAAATGTAAAGGAAGTCAACTGAATATGTCTAAATTCACTCCAACCCTCTGACGAAAAATTATATTCTTTAATTCAAATGTGCTCCACGACCTTTTAAACTCCGCTAAAAGTCATGTTGAAGTTAAAATCGCAATACGCCAAATAAATAAAAAAAAACCATTAAGTTAAGTAAGTAACAGGAGTTTTAGTCAATTTTCAAGGCTTAACTCTATACGCAAATTTGAACCTCTGACGAAGGAGCAGTTTGGAAAATGGACCTAGTGTTTCAGTTTTGCGTATAGAGTTAAGTCTTGAAAATTGTCTAAATTTGAGTAATTAATATCTGCTGTTCTAATAAGCGGAGAGAAACGTGCTAAAACTTTTCTTTTTCAGAAATTTTTTTCCCAGTGATATAAAATGTTATGGGGTGGGGGAAGGTTCCCTCCCCCCCTCTATTATGGCGGATACACCAAAAATAAGACTAACTAATTAATTAAAAAATAACTAATTCGAAATTTAAAATTTGGCCTTCAAGATGCATTTTACTGAGATACGTTCGAATTTTTGAGCCAAGTTTCAGGTCTATAGGTGCTGTGGGGGCTTCTGGCCAGCGGTTACAAACGTACAAAGCCCGTCATCTTTATATATATAAATTCAGAATTACATACATACAAATCCACCTGTGAAACTAATAAAAGCGTATTAAAAAGAGAAAACGCAATGTGTTATTTGCTGCAATTCCTGACCATGAAATCTCTTTATTCATCGGACACAAATTCATTTCTGTCATTACTGATGTTTCAGCTCAGTGAAAAAACTCCCTTTTCTACGTTCTGCTGAAGTAGGGCGAGATATCTCCGTAAATGTGGCTTTTTTACATTGATAGTATCATAGTAAGGTAATTTATCTTCAGTAGCAGGGGTAGTTTCCACTAGGGATGCACCGATAAGTAAATTGGCCGATTACTGATTAACCGGTAGTTGATACTCTGCCGATTAATCGGATGGGCCAATTAATGATAAGGATGATTGTTTTAATACGACCAATTTTACCATCACTATTTTTTCTCTCTTTTCATCTCCGAATTTGGAAATAATAAGTAATTTATTTCTGAGAAGATATTTTTTTTCCCATTTTCCTAGTTTCCAAAATATAATTTAAATTTATCAAATTTCTGAGAACCAATTTTCATTTTTATGCCAATAAGGTTACATTAACAGATTTTTATCACGTTAATTGGACATAAAAAAAAGGTGATGAAGTCTGATGAGCACTCCAATTTAAGAATACTTTTAATTTAAAATTTTTAATAATTAGTAGCAATTGAATTCAAGACTTTTATTATTTGTGAAAGTTAGAGATTAGCTTAATGCACTCTGCTAAGGAGGAAACTATAGCCACATGAAAATTTTTGCAACATTGTCTATGTGTATATATTTATTCAAAGTAGGTGAATTAATTTATTAAAAACTTTACATCAACTTTGAGGATTATTATTACTGTTGATAAAATATTTCATCATAGTTTCTTAGTGAAGGTATACGTTAAAGAATAATGTTTAAAAAAAATTTCAGCCAATTAATCGACCAAGTTTTGCCGATTATTAATGGCAAAATTTGCAGATTAGTTTTGTACTGCCGATTAATCGGTGCATCCCTAGTAGATACGTTTCGTGTTTTGAAAATGAGATTCAAGAACATAGAACAACTCCAGCGGTAAAAGTGAAATAGGTTAAAATTTTGAGTTTTTGAGTTAAGTGTAGATACGATGCTAAAATGTGTGCTCTATGGTTCAAAAAAAAAAAAAAAAAACTTATCAAATCACCTGAGAGCCCGCAAGGTCGCAGTTGTGTCACTTTTGAATTCAGCTATAAAGGCAGAAATCAAACGTGTTGAATTTTGTAAAGTATCTCATTTGGACTTGTATCATTTTTTTGGAATAATGTAAGTATTACTTCGAGTTGTGACATTTCTAAAGAATAAGTTAAGTCTGGAAAACTGTCCTATTTCAAGAGGTGATACATCTTGAAGAGTGAAACAAGTTTTCATTTTTATTCCCCTTTAGTTCAAAGTAGAGATGGCGCGAAGCGGGGTTTGGCCGCAATGCCGAATACCGAAGCTTATCGCTAGAGCTACTTATGGCTAGAGTTTCGGCCGAAACTTCGGCTTCTGCACGTATATGAAGTTTTAGCATTGAGCATGTAATAAATGCATGCAATATTACTCTACTCCATATGTTTCAATATTCTAGTGTTACAAAGCAGTTTTAGCGTAGTGACTGTTTCAAGTTAATTTTACTAATTAAAATATCTATTTTTGTTTTGTACTGGTAGTAAAAAAAAAAGAAAACATTTTTTTTAATTGAAATAAGTAGAATGAGCATTATTTGGAATGTAAAAGCACGTTCTATAGTTAAGTTGATGTTAATAATAAAACCAACTGATATAATCAAATATTATATTACTTGAAATTAGCTGCTATTTGCATTTCATCAACCTTATAATTAAAGATTCCGCGAAGAGCAGTTTAGTTGAAGCGCCGAAACCGAAGCTTTAGTCAACTAATGGCCGAAGCGATATAAAGAGTAAAATAAATGAGTAACAATTTACAAATAAAAACACTGCAAACAGTTGTTTCAAGGTTTTTGCAGCGCTTTCTATTGTTAAGGTAAGTGCACCTATATAGAAGAAAATACACAAGGAGCGCATAACGTCTTCGAAAATCAAGATAATTCTTCTTCCCTAGTTATGTGTCCACCCCCTCCCTAAAATAAATAAACAACTAATGCTAGTTAATTATTTTAAGGCGCATCACCTATCTAGAGAAAATGTCTTATTATCTTCATTTTTCCAAGACGTTATCCGCTTATGGTGCAGTATTCATTTTACGGGCACTTAGTCTTATCATCAAACCAGAGTAAATGAAACATAAGAAAAAGTTTAGAAGGTTTATTAGATAAATAAAATAGAAATTTAACGTTTGAAATGCAAGTAGAAACACGCGTTTCAGGTTTACATGGTTCTCTCTTATCACCAAAAAATTATAAATTGGGTGAAAAAATAAGATTTTTAGTACATACAATAACTTTGGTTTCCGTTGTCTTAGTTTATTTTAGGTAGAAATTGTAACACTGTTTATAATATACCAGGTTAGCTAATAATGCCATAACTGCACTGTTTATGTTACATAGAAATTTGGAGAAAGAGCTAAAAAATGTTTGAATGAAACAAATTTCAAGAATAAATATCAGAAATTCTCTTTCAAAGTATAAAAAAGTTTGCCACATTCGCCTTGCACGATACCCAGAAATGCAGCCCTTTTATCACAAATTGAAGCATCAATAAGGTAAAACACGGTGCCACGAATAAGAGAGCTATATTTGTCAACCAACGAAAACCGCGAGCCTCGTGTATTTTACCCTCTAGTAGCCAATATCGCTCGCTTTCCCCTGCTCATATTTAATAAATAGTGGTCATGAAAGTCCGCTGCAGATATCGTTTAGATGACGTACTATCATGTTGGCTTCAAACAAAAATGAAATGCTTTTGAAATAGAATAACCAAATAGTTGGAACTTAGCCTGAATAGTGATTTAATCTTTCCCCCATTTCTGTGTTGATAGTGCTCAATCGGAGCCGTTATTAAACGGTTGTAGGGGCAATTACTAAATTAAAAAATATATATACGAGTGTTGCGATAAAGTTACTGAATGATAAGTTTGTCTTTGTAGATTGATTTCCGAAATTTATGATTTGGTAGATTTGCTGTTGTGTGTTGTTACTGAAACCACTAGTTGTTACTGAAAACTTTATCATTAGATTATTGTTTCTTATTTTCGGCAACAATTTAAGAACCAACTACATCAATTCCGTCACACAAACGTTGCGGATCAAAATTTCAAAGCCTGCGCATGAAATATTTCACTTCAAAAGTGAACAACTTTTCTTTCGGCTTTTTCCCCCACCTTTTTATAAATTTTTTTTTCTGCACTTTTGCAAAACGAACTCAAAAATCTTACCAAATATCAAATTATTTTTACGATAACAAAGCTTCTTTCATACTCGTCAAAAATTGATTGGTTGCTTTTCAAACATAGCTTTCAATTTAGAGTTACAATGCCATTATTTGTGGAATTAATTACTGTCCTCAATCTCATTTCCCAGTAGTCCTACTTGCTTTGTGCTCCGGATGATATCGATAGAAGATATAATTCCCTCTCATTTAATTAATACAATATGTTCGAATTTCTGCTCCGAAATTCCTCAAATTCCTTTATCCCATGTGACTTCTGAAACATACCCGCAAAGCAATGAATGTATGTGTAATGGCCAAATCCATTCACGTAACTCCATGTCGATTAAATAACTATTTTGTAATTTGCTCGGTACAATGATTAAGTAATTTTCAGCACTAAAAATCAATTTTGACGGACAAACTAGCATTGAAATGCTAATACGCATTGAAATTTTCCAAACCTTACTCAAAAAATGTATTTTTTATTTTATATCTCGTACATGATGTATGTTTTAACAACCGATGCCAGTTTGAAAGAGAAAACTGTCCATTGTAAAAAATAAAAAACAAAAATAACAGATTAAAATGAGTAATTAAAGTCAACGAACAGCTGTTTCAAGGCTAGCAAATACAAACCTCTTCATTGGTGCATAAAAAAGAATTCACACGTCCAAACCAACGGTCAAGTGAACTGACTGTCCATTTAAATTGCCACCTTTTAGTTTTCAGAGTTTCTGAGTAGTTCTCACGAAAAAGACAAATTATGTCGAAGACTTTAAGGTGTGTAATTTTTATTTTTAATAATTAATCATATTTTTTCATTGAATCTTCATTTGATTGTGTAGGAGCAAGTATTAATAATTTGTTCATCATTAATTTATAAACAGTTCAAAAATATTTTTCCTTGGAAGCAAGAACATACAGTCGAATTCAAAGGAATCTCTGAACGCAATTAGTTTTAACCGTAGTTCGTTATATTAGACAAAAAATTAGCAACACACAGTGGGGATCGTAAACGTAGTTTAATCCAGTGGTTGCCAACCTATGGGTCGCGATCCCGAATGGGGTCGCAACCCATAGGTTGGGAACCCTTTTAGGACTGCCTTTACTAGGTTAATGATAGGTTTTTTTACGTCTGTAAAGGGAATAAAGATATAAAAGTTGCATAACATACCACAACGCTTTGATGAACATATCTTCTGTTAGAAGTATGTTATTTTAGCATGATATTATAAGAATACAAATAACTTTACGCAAACTTTCATCATATTTAGCAAACATGGATAAGTATGCGATCAAAATAGAGCATAAGTAGATAAATGCAAAACTATGATATTTTCCTACAAATGCCTAAATAATTGTTAGTTGTGATGCAATATCATGATTTTTTCCCCATTTTTCAAACTTGAATGACTAGTTAGGTTAACTAGAAACTCATCAAACATGCATTACTGTTACTTGATGTTATAAATTAATGTTCCAGTCAAGATCTATCTGAGCAGTAACAATGATTTATTGTAAATAAATAATGGATCACCAGCATGATGCAAAGAAGGAGATAACTTTTCCCTTAACAAAGGCAAGAACACCTTTATTGATGCACTTTCAGAAAGAACACCTTTGTTAGGGTAAACACACTTCGGGCATAGTTACATTTATTGCACTTTTATAGCATACCAATAAAGAGTTATCTGTTGTGCTGGCTATTTTATTACAGCAATAAAGTTCCTTACAAAGTAGGTAGATTCGTAAACCGTTTTGTAATTCTTTCAGATAATCCTCATGTATAGTAATGAACATGAGTCCTGGCATTGTTAATGAGTGCGTTTATAGAATGGTACAAAATGCTTGAAGTAAAGAAACGGTTCAATCTAGCAAGGGAAATTTTTGAATAACTTGCGGCGTTTGCGTATCTTATTTAAGTGCGTTTTATTTTTTAAAATAAGGAATTTACAGTCTTGCAATCCTGAAAGCTAGTTGTCCAAAATTGTACAATCTATCACGAAACTAAAAGGTGTGTTGTTTCGTGATAGATAGCGTTTCGTTATCAACCAGGCTCATAAAAAGAAAACAAAGATCCGTTTAACCTGTAGAAAATAGCAATTTTTAATATAGAAAATAGCTTTAAATTTTCGTCTCATTGGTTCTTTCTTTCTAATTCAAAAAAATTAGTCACAGTTATTCATAAGCGTAAACATTCCATTTCACTATTTTTCTTGCAAAACCCTTAAAGGAGAGGTGACCCCGTAAGACGAAAATTCCACTATGAAATTTTGAGTTTCAAAGTAAATGTGTGCCAAATTTGGCAAATATTTGGCGTAAAATATGGATTTTAATCAGAAAATCCCCTTCAAGGAGTCACGCCCCTCATAGGGGAAGCCCCCTTCTCCCCACCGGGCCAATTAAAGAACATCAAATGACCTGTGTGCAAAGTTTGGAAAGGCTCCGACTTAAGAGTCACTTTTTTTTTAAGTAGGACACTTTTGATAGTTGATGTCTTCAATTTTCCTAAAAAAAATCAAGTTGTGTTTGGAATACTCTGATAAAAAAGCGACGTTTCTTTTTTGAGAATCTGATTTGTTTGTCCCTAAGTAAAGGTCAAAGTTTAAGGTCGTGAATCTATCGCACTAAATGTATGATAGCTTTGCTCGAAAAGCATGTGACATTTTTTTTTAAATATGGATACTACTTGATACTAGGTTGGTACATGCTAGCATAAATAACTTGGTGGCTCACTCTTGGCTGGGGGGGGGGGCAAAGTCCTTTGAAAATGCTATTTTCGTTACTTTTTTTTTTTTTTTTTGCCTTGTTTGTGCCCAGATATCTATTTAAGTCGTGAGTGACCCTTGGAAACAAATATAGGACGAATTGCTCACCATACCATAGTACTCAAAAAATCTGAAAAACACAGGGGTTACTCTTTGCTTTTGTAGTTACACGGTCTTAAAGTTGATGATTTTCTAAATAATGCCAAGTTTCGAGGTCAATAACTTTTTTCGCCACTTTAAAAATTTTTTGAAACTCAATTATCGTTATAATTTGTATGAGGTAAAGTCCAGGTTAGAAACCCTTGGCATCTAACTATTCTTTTAATTACCCGGTCTCTTAGTTGCGTATAGAATAGTTGACTTATAATCTAATATTTTTTGTTTCAAATTATCTACTTTAAGACCGAGTTACCCCCCAAAGCCGAGAGTGAGGTACCAAATTATTTATGCTAGCATGTACCTAGTATCAAGTAGTATCCATATTTTAAAAAATTGGCATTTGTTTTTCGAGCAAAGCGATCATACATTTAGTACGATATCTTCAGGATCTTAAAATTTGACCATTATTCAGTTACAAAGAAATCAGATTTTCAAAAAAAGAAACGTCACTTTTTCTTATTATAGTATTCCAAACACAACCTGAAATGTTTTTGAAAATTAAAGACATGAACTATCAGGCTCTCGGAGACTTTATCGAGCCTTAAAAACAAAGTGACTCTTGAACTGTGTATTTGTATAAGGAACATACACACACAAACATGCACCCATTTTTGTATAGATTCATTTATGTTTTACTGCGTATATTCTGTTCCGAACACCTGAGACGAAATCGAAGGAATTGTTGTACCGAATAGTAACATTCCCATCGGGATTAAATTTAAATCAGGGCCGATGAGGCGGAAGCTTGTGCTATTTCGTCAATGCCATTGTGTAGCCATTGTTTTCCTGTTTGTGAAGTTAATTTGTAGAAACAATTCTAATTTTGAGATCCATTTGTATTGCTAAATCGGTCGATCCATTGATGTAAGATCCATTTTAATTGCTAAATCGGTCAACCTTAATTCATAAGCACACGTGAAATATTAGTTCTGTTTAACTAAATACACAAAAAGAGATAATAAAGTCAATTTTTTAAACAAGTTAAATCTAAAAATTTAGCGATTCAGTTTAGTATTCAATTAAGAAGATACTCGAACTGCGTTTATGCGTTTTTAGCAAACCTGTAGCGATATTTAAAATTGATAACTGCCATTGCCTATAAAGATAGCGTAATGTATGCGCTACGGCGTTAGCATAAAAGAACTACAGAAGCCAGAAAAAAGTTCTTGGAGGGAAAAAAAAATCTTAAAACTTAATTCATTTTCTACTCAGCTGCGCAATTTTGTTTTTGTAAAATCAATTAAGCTATCTAAAATGTTTACGCTCTACTTAATGATCAAAGAATAAAAACAAATGCCCGGCAATTAAGTTAAATAATGTATAAGGTTTATGTCCATTTACTAAATCTTTGAGGAAATTTTCATTTTGATGCAAAATAAAATCGTAATATGTAATGGATCTACTTTAGATATAATGGTTAAACCATAAACGACGGAGAGAGAGAGAGATCTTCGATCATCTGGTTAACAGTAATCTGATTGAAAAAACTTCAGACATTTAAATTTAATATTGATTAGCAGAGATCAAACATGAGATGATGAATTTAGGTATCTTATTTCAAAACTAATACTACAAAAAATCACTCAATAAAATTTCAGCACAGTTTTTGAAACTAAAAGATGGCGCTAAAACTAAGGTCAAAAAGATCCCTCACAAACCTACTTAATTTTTATGTGACTAACTGCGGAATAATGAGCTGGTTTTACTTTTTATTACTAAGTATTCATCAAGAACAACTCGAGTGAGTGCATTTTAAGTTGAAAATAAATTTAAACTTTAAGATGAAAAAAAATGCTACTTTTAAGCATTATTTCGTTTTATGAAAAGTAACCTTAAAGAAAGTACAAATTGAACGGAAAAGCTTATGATCGTTTTTTAGAGTGTCAAGTTTTCATTTCATATTAGAAATCCATGTGACAGAAATGGAAGAGCTGTGAGTCAAGTAAAAACTCATGAAGGACATTATTTCAATAATACTCAAAACAAAACACTTCATAGATAAACCATATTACATAAAAGAGAGTAGTTAATTATAAAAAAAAAGTGTGCAGATGGAATGTCCACAATAGATGTCACAATTTTTTTCAACAAATTTGCCTCTCCTTCCCTTTTCATCTGGTCCAACATTGTTTTCATCTGGTCCCTTCTTGTCACATATCACACTATTTTTCATAGGCATTGATATAAAAAAGGAAGCTGTCAAATTTCCTGTTAGCCCCAATCTCCCCTATGTCACAAACTGCTACATTTTCTCTCCCTGCACAAAGCCAGACAATATTTGTGGATGACTTCTTAGTACGTACGCTTGATCATTTAGTTTCACAGAACATTTATCCTGCGTAGAAAATGATCACTGGTTATTCCTACAACTCTTTTTTTTTTAACACTAAAAAGCAATAAAATAATTATTGAAGTAATGACGAAACGGAAACGCTTATCAGAGGAAGAAGAAAGTAAATGAAGTTTCATTGTATTTTGCTTTTTTTTTTCTTGCTTTTTTTTGAGAGTTAGAGAAATCAAGATCTTATCATTTAGTTATTTGGAATATAGCAAAAATACTTACTGCCTGTCCATGAAAGCCAATCCCAGCACTCGCGAACAGTTCACTTAAAAAAGGGTAGATGGGTTGTGGGTGATAACTTTCTGAAGTTTTCAATTTAAAACTTGCATTTGCTATATCCTTTTGAGATATTCAACTAAACTATGTATTCCACGTTATTTGATGTAGTTCAAAATGCTTTTTATTGTTCTTACCCTTATTGTTAACTTACCTAACATCCCTATTTTGGTAAAATCAAAAAAGACCTGACGCATGCGTAAATGCGCGGAAGGTTTTACCGAAGAAGATCAGACAGTATGCAACCTAAGAGCAACTTTCTTTGAGTGGGATGCAAAAATGCATATTTCAGGAATAAAGGCGACCAAATCATAGTACAGACATTTATTAGAGATTCAACTGCAAATCGCTCTTTTCACTATAGTTGAGGCCCCTTAACTTTCAATCTCCACCCCCCCCCCCTCCCACCAGGAAACCCGTAACACACTGGAGAGCAATATCACCTCATTTGTGAGCCACTTAAATCTATTCTATTACCCCTTTTGGATGGTTCAGCTCCTGGCTATATCGTCCGAATGGAATTCGGTCGTCACATACAATTCAGTTCATTGTGAGGTCATTTCAATGATTTCACGGCATATTTAGTTATGCCTGATTGACTCCCTCTTTGTTCATCTATTAGGAGCGAGCTGTTTGCGAGGAAACACAACTGGCTCCTGTCATTACAATGTTCGTGATAACTTCAAGGATTACGTAACAGCTGGGAATGGATTCTGGGCACCATTTTGATAACAACATCACCCAAGGTATTTCAGTGATGACTAACGTAACAAGCTTAGAAACCACTCTCATTTTCCGTAACGTTAGGTTGTTAGGTACATTAAGAAGTGCGAGTAACTCGGAGAAAGATGCAAGTCATTACGTTTTCATTGTAGAAAACAATGCTTGAAATTACACAGCACAGTATCTTGCTATATGTACCTTTTCTAGAAAGCACAAATAATAATTGGTGCTGCAGGATCAGTTGGGGTACATACTGTCTGATTTTCTTTGGTAAAACCTTCCGAGTATTTACTCATGCGTCAAGTTTTTCTGATCTTACCTAAATTGGGGTGATAGGTAAGATGACAAAAAAGGGAAGAATAATAAGAAGCATTTTGAGCCGTATCAAACAACGAAGAACGATGCTAATTTCAAATACATAGTTTAGTTGAATATGTCAAAAGGATAGAGCAAAAAAAAAAAAAAATTCAAGTTTTAAATTGAAAACTTCGGAAAGTTCCCACTCACAACCCATCACCCCCTTTTTAAGTGTAACGGTTCGCGAGTGCTAGGCGCGGTTTTCACCGACGGACAGTAGACATAAACTATGTCAATTCAATTGTGGCAATTTTTGAAACTTAACTATAGTGCTCCTCTGAATGTTGACCTCCGACACAAAAAATACTTACCTCTTTTTCGGAAAATAGGAAAGGGTAACTGCCACGGATTTGAGTAGGAATACTTTTGCAAAGCGACTACAGAAGTAATCCAGCTCAATTCAGAGCCAATGACCCTTCCCAATTACTTGCAAAAGGTAAATGTGTTATTGTTGGAAGTTCATCCAGAGGAGCACTATATTGGCAAGGGAAGACTAAGCAATGTGGTGGAGCGAAAAAAAAAAGCTAACTATTATTTTTGTGACCATCGTGAGGAAATGCGGTAAAATTACAATTTAGGAGGACTTGGAAAAAACCCTTCATTTGTTTAAACTTGAAATCTATAAGACTGGAATATACGATTATTTATGTACGTGTATTCACACGTAGCGAAATCCCTTCAACTTTGCTACAACTTCGATGCGCTTCAACCGAAAGAAGTCCATCAGGGTTGCCAGGCTTTCAAAAAGAGAGTTGAATCTGCTAGATGCACAATTCTAAAGAGCGTTTCTATGAAATAAAGATTTATAAGTTTTTTTAAATAAAAATATATTAGTGTTTCATCCATGCTATATGATGTCTCTACGTGCATATCGATATCGCTATTGACGGCAGAATTGTTTTTTGACGTCATCAGGCCAAAGGATTGCTGCCTCCTGATGGCTGCTTTTGACAGAAAGTTGAAGTCCATGCAACTTTTTTTCAAGGAAGAAAAAAAGTTGTAAGTGAATACATTGGACTCTGAAAAGCTATGAACACGGAGATTTTCCTGTCGAAATTGTGCAATCAAGGTTGAAGCGCATCAAAGTAGTAGCAAAGTGGAAAAGATTTCGCTACGTGTTATATGCCCATGTGTAACACACGCTCTAGACTGTCAAAGTCGCCAAGACATTTGAAGCGATCTATTTATTTTCGGCAATTTTCTTTGCTTATTTGTGACTTTCTCAAATACAGAGCAATCAAGTTATTAAAGTGAATGCGATTATTCTACAACTTTTTATAAAAGCCCCTAACCATTTAATACTTATCTCCCTAACTGAGTACTTGAAATAAAATATAAACTTTCAAAATGTGAGTAAGGCCCAGCTCACGATTGTTGTTACTCATCTAAAGAGGAATCTACTTCGAAACTAATCGGAAACAAGACAAACTGGATATGCTAAAATCAAGAATTGTCGAATGAATGAAATAAAATTTCGCTCGCTTTTGTTTATCAGCTCTTGGAACTACAAGTCGTCTCATTTCTGCAAGGTCCAAGCTGACTGCGCACGCACTCAAGCAGGTGTTGTTTAACTCATTAATGCCTAGCGTCCCTTTTAAGGGACGGCCCAAAAATAGGGTCTGAATTTCCCCAAAGAGATTACTTGAACCAAATAATAGTGTTCAATTAGTACCTTAGTATTGTTTCAATTCGTAATAACATATTGCAGCACATAACCATTGTAAAGTGTGTTCTGTAGCCGTTTTAATATGATCTTTATCAAAAATTACATCGTTCACAAACTCAAGAAAAAAAGCTAAGTTTTCAAAGTTTTTCCCAGTTTATGTTCATTGCTGACTTTATTTCTTCTTATAAAATGTGTTTTTAAATATTTTATCGTAAGCAGAAAAAAAATTTAGTAAAGCAAGTATGCTCCCTCTGGGGTCTAACTTTTAAAGGATGATTTTTTTTCCTTAATAAAAAAGAAAATATTTTTTACATAATATTTTTTTAATTATTTTTCCTGTTCATTAAACACTGTTTGTAACCAGTATACAAAATATCTTTGTCGAAAAAAATGTCAGGCATTAATGGGTTGAACAAGATGCCCATCCATTATTTTCAACTTCTTAGTTTTAGGCGGTCTTTACCAGAAAACCACACGAGCTGTGCGATAATGATTTTGTTTTTTAAATAGGTAGCAATCAAAAAAGCGTATTGAGATGTTTTTGACGTGAACATTATTAGCCCTCGTGTCCCCGCTATCGAGAAATAAGGTCCTTAGCGTCTCGAAATTTTCAGAAAAGTCACTAAGTTTAACCCTGTATGTCTCAAATTACTTCAGCAAATTATACAAACATATTACATAAAATCATTAGGGTCTAAGCCCACCCTACGCCTTAGGGCCCCTAAGAAAACTGTTTCCGATTGCAAGTACCATCTGTCGGCCTCTCTGCAAAGTACAAGAAGTGGTACTTAGAAGCTTCAGCATGATTCCAGCCATATAGGATTTATAATACTAAATTCATATAAGCGGGACTTCTGAGTCCCGTCGGGGCATAAAGGGTTAAAGACTTGGGGGGGGGCATTGAAAGTACCGCACTATTTTACCATCTGCGTGTAACAGAACAGCTATCAGCAATGTGTGTGAAAAACGTCTTTCACTATTCACCTAAACTTGCTAATTTTGGCAATTTCTCAAGCACCTAGGTAGGGATACAATGTGTTAGGGGAAAAATTAGCTCCCAGTCGCTAAAAATTACACAGGAACATGTCTTTCGGATGTCGAAAATTTTCACCTAACTACTTACCGCAGACATTGAGGTAAAAAAAAAGTGAAGTGATTTACTTTTTATATAATTATTATACACGGTACTATAACTATTGTTTGTATCGACAAATTATCAATTTAGAATTTTATTTTAGTTATTTACTTGCGATTTCATATAGTTTGTATTGAACAAATAAAAAAATGTTTCAATTTTTCCTCTTTATGTTTATTTTTAAATTTACCATTTGAAACTCATGTGAATGTATCCAATAGCATTAATTATATCAACTGTTTTTGTATGAATACAAAATTATAGCTAAAACCATAAAGAAGAATCCATTAATATGTCTTGGTAAAAAATCTTCATGCAACACGCCAATGTTCCCAAATAGGAACATGCCCAAAATATGGGGGGGGGGGGGATTTTTTTTTCGAAAAATTCTTTGTTTGTAGGGATGCCTACCAGCCCTATTTTTATGAGGTAACTTTTTTTTTTATGTGTGGATCATAGAGCGGCATTTAAAAGGTTAATTCATCTTTGTAGTCTCCAGTAAAATTTCAGTTTTAGCATTTGTATCGTTATTCTTCCAGAACAGTGATACGTAAATGTCCGATGAAAGTTATTTCGACAAAAAGATATTGTGTTGAACAAATTGCCCCCATGAAACTAACATTTGCAAATAAATTACTTCCATACGCACCTTTACTCGGGCGTCACTCATTAAATTAGTCGTTAGTTCGTTTTAATGCAGAATTTTGATAGATGCATGATTCTGTTTCGCCAATACTAATGAGCAGCATTATTTTACAGCACGTCCGAGATTCATAATTAAGAGGTAGTCAAAATAGCGCTCTAATAAGATATCGAGTGGTATATTTCAATAACAGAAAGTGCGACATGATGAACATTATATTTAAAGTAAGTTCTATAAAGAGTTGAGTATTTGTAAAGCTCTTAATATTAATTAAATTAAGTTATGTCATTATACTTAAACAAAATGTCTATTTTTAAAAGATTTCAAAAAGGAGAAGGCTCTAAATTCAAAGCATATGTATGTATTTTTTATTTTCCTTTTTTATTTTTTGTTAACTTATACGTTTCACTCGGTGAACCGATTTTCACGATCTTTTTCATTTTGTATTCTGAAAGGACAGTAACAAACGTGTTGTCACTCAAGATATTTTAATTACCGACATAAAATAAACAAAGCAGAACTCATTAAGATAATCTAAAAAAAGTAGGAGGGGGGATCATCTTGGTCGTCTTGTTATAAAGTGTATTTAAACGAGTTATACTTTTAATTAGGTCTACCTAAAACCGGTTTGTCATCAAAACCAGCTAAAGCCATGCTTATTCTAACGCCCAATGTGAAAACGTACGAGCCAGGTATAAACATGAACAACACTAGTATAATAAATCGCTTAACTCACATTTTTGATTTTATAAAATAATACAGGGCCATCCAATTTGGATTTCACTTGAATTTAATTGGAATTTGATAGACAAACGAAAAAAAGGGCTGATTTATTTTAAAACCAACTCAACTCAATTATTTCGGATTTGTAAATAATTAGACGTTGCTGCTAATTTAAGAAAAAAAAGCGAAAATGAAGTAGAACAAAAAGTCAATAAAGCAAAAATTAATTCATTCTGAAAAATAAGAGGGCAAAACGTGAAAGTCTCTCTTGTAAAAAATTATCATGAATTTAGATGGCTTTAACACTTAACGTCTCAAGTCTAATTCTAACTCCACGAAAACAACTTTGCAGAAACACTTTAAACCTGAAATCATCAATACTTTTTCGCTATCGATGCAATATCATGAGATTTAAAACTTTGTAAAGTGGACGATTTTTGAAAAATTACCTCTCATGTTATTTAAAAAGAGAGGGTGGGGGTATCAAAGTACAAACGACGGCTAGCTGTTAAAAACACATTTCGCTTTATCTGGATTAATACGAACAGCTCAAATGCTTTAAGCCAGTGAAAACACTATCAAAGCTTTAAATAGAATCGCTTCCACTTCCTTAGATACAAGTGACGCAAAATCGTGCTTTTAACGATTACTGTTAATGGTTGCATTAGTTCGAATCAAAAAACGCAATCGAATTTCACCAGTACGTAATCCTTTTTCGATTTCATTTCTAAAAATACACTTGCGAGCGATTTCTATGTTTAGAGTTGAACGTTTCATTCAACTTCAGTTTACAACTATTTTGATACTCCGTATAAGAACTAAATTAGAAAAAGTAAATATTTCCAAATGAACAATTTATCGCCTTAGTTGCATTCATCTTGCTAAAAGTCAAGAATCGCGAGGTGGTTATTTTCGCGTCAAGGCACACTACTCTAAAATTGTTGCTTTTTAAAAACGAATTACTATTATTCGAGGATAGTTTTGTTTTAGAAACTAACTGATTCAGGAGAGTGCATTCAAGTGAGTTCAAAAATCCGATTTATTTAAACTTTGATTTTTCGAAAAACCAACATATAGTGGATTGCTCTTTTCGCTAATATAAAAAAAGTATGAAACATGCTTTACCTTTGTATTTTTTGAAGTTAGCAGGATCGAACCCGCGACCTTAATGTTTTCAAAGCAACGCTTTATGGGTCATTCTACGCTATTTGAATTCAGACGGCCAATGGAAAAACTTCATGTAAAACTGATTTTAATAATGTTTTTGCATGCTGAAGCATTACAGACTATTATCTTTTATATGGACCACCCAATTAATTCACTGCAATTATTTTATTTTAGCATTTATAGCCGAAAATAGTCATAAATGTATACTCCCCTGGCATGTTCAAATACTAGTTTTTATACAAACATGTTCGACGCTCAATTTTTGCTAACGTGGCATAATGTTTTTTGCCATAATCATATACTTACATTAACAGAGAAACCTATTTCATCAGTAAACATTGAAAAAATATTTATTATTATTTAAAAAAAATACACTTTTCAACGGGCCATATCAACAGTGTCACCTCCACCTGGCGAACTTCAAAGACTGAAATTTAGTATAAAAATGCATAAGAATGATGTTGATTGCGAATAACCAGTGTAATACTGAGTAAAGTTAAAAGCAAGCTAAGAGGTTTTAAAAAAATTCGAATATTATTGCATCGGTTCTTGTTGAAAGTGCCTCAAAGCTTACTGCGCCAGTCGCTGTAGTATTTCCCCTGGTAAGTATAACTTTTGATATTTCATCGTTACATAAGTATGCGTATGTACAATGTAATGCTTATTGTGTGCAGACATCACGGTTTACTTGAAGTTCTGGTAAGAAGAACGCGTGATGCTGTTTTTATAGGTAATGTGTGATTTTGTCACTTCTCTGGCGTCACTCCCTGGCATTTTTGTTCAAAAAAAGGGTAAATATACATTAAAACTGTGATATAAGCATAATTAATTTCATTTTTAATCCTAATTGCCCCTGTGAAAGCAATTTGAATGAACGTAAATAATGCGGGAAGTATTTTTATTTGGGATCTGCGGTGCGACTTGTATGCAACATGTCGTGTTTTCAGGATTAATTTTTTTCATTTTATTACAACGTGAAAAATTTTTTTGATTACAGGTCTTATAGAAATGAGTCCATATTATGATTTTACACCGAAAAATAAGTGAAATAATTGTAAATCAAACCAGAATTCCGCAAATAGTGTCACTCCCCTGGCAACGCATTTTCCCCTGGTATCGATAAACCCCCCAAAAATTGAAATTTCGTCTGGCCCTTACCACTACAATCATAAAAATAGCGGCTACTAGTGATATAATGAGTGTGAAATTAAACAGATTATTTTTTCTTTGGGGACACAAAAAACGCATTGATCGTAGAATCACCCTTATCTCAAAGCAACGCTCAACCACGCTATTGCATCTCACTAACTTGATGCTTATTCAATGGAATAATGTGTAATAAACAGTAAAAAAAAGTATTTTTTTTAAATTAAAAAAAAAAAAAAAACAATTTTTAGACAGTGGGTCTATTTTTCATCAAAAGCTGGCACGAGAAGCTTGAAAATGAGGTGTGAATCATGGAACTTGATAAAGAAATGAGGCAGTTTGGCGTGGTAAAGCAAGCAGCGTAGAGAAATAATATAGGTAAGATTTGGCGTTACTAAGTTCATTCATGGCCCCATTTAGCCCCATACCACGCTTATGGAGACGGTAAAAATAAATAGAAACTAATAATAATGGTGGTAGATAGAACCCGAGGCTTTCTAAAAGCATAGTAACTAATGATGTAAGCACTTCAGTTGTTTTCTGAAAGAATCGCATACAAATGTTTCGAGTAAGTGCGTATTAGTGCGAGCAATTTAACAAACTATAATACAATTTAAGCAGCCGTCTTGTCTTCGTCAGCTGCTTGAACTAATGGCATGAAATTTAACTTTAAGTATCGAATATCACGCTTTTAGATTCATTTATGGCCTGATTTCCTCGCCCCGCTCATGTAGAAAGTAGCTATATATATATATATCTGCGGCTTGGTTCTAAAAGGGCCAATGTCAATTTTTTCACATTCTGTGTTATTTACATCAAAAGTTTCCAATTTAGTAAAACTCTAATTCTACAAAGGCCAATGTCTATATAATATACAATAATATATATATTATATAAATTATTATATATATTATGTATTTATAATATATAATTTATATAATATGTAAAAAATTTCATATGATAAAATAATGCTTCTTTACACTAACAATAAACAAATACCAAAAAATAACAATGGGAATCTTAATATAAGAAAGTTATAGCATTCTAAAAAATCTTAAATATATTTCATCGCCTTTTTTTCGAAACTAAAATTTTTGACTTAGGCCCTTTTAAAACCAAGCCACAGAGATATATATGTGCGCGCGCGTGTGCGTGCGTGCGTGCGTGCGCGTGTGTGTAAAAGCATAGATCTATGTGTAAAAGTATGGACAAGGTCGAACTTTTAACAATGACCAAGAGTGGCAGTTTATGATCGTTTAACGTGAGAAGGATTTTCATTGGTTATCATAAACAAAAATTCTAATTCTATCTTTTTTTTCCCTTATTTATAAATTCAATTTAAATGAGAAAATAGGGTCCCACTTCACAAATTTTACAAGATAAATGCTGTTTTAAATTCTTCTGTTAACGCATTGCACTCCTTGGTAGAATGCTGTTATCTTTGTTTGTCGCGATAAAAGTCAAGTGCTTTTTTGTCAAACGGTTTATGAACAACAAAACACGAAATTGGTATTAACTACCGAATCCAAACAAAGTCACTAGAAAGTTAACTGCGTCTGTGGACTGTCAAGCAATCAACGTACAACTGGACAAGCAATCAACGGATTCTTTTGAAGGAAATTTTGAAGATAAAGTATCCCATTTGCCCTTCCTTACGTGCATAAAATAAATCGTTACAAATAAATAAATAACATTCCATAATATCCTTTTTGTCAAAATAATTTGAATCTCAACTCTTTTAACAGCTATAACTATTTATTTACTGAATTTAGTGGGTGCAGGAGTCTTATTCGGCGATACTTTGTACTCATAATAAATGTTCTTAGGTAAGTCAAGAAACATTTTTTCTTAATTCTGATATTTCTTCAAGTCGAGATTTATTTGCGACTCTTGCTTGGCGTTAGAACCTTATTATTTATTTGTTCAGTTTTTGTGATAAAAAGTGGTTCTTTACTTCGAAGATTTTTTTTTTTTTTTAATTTCGTCTTTTAATAACGCTGTTTCAATTTATTTGAAAATTCCAGTTTGTTATTTTTTTTACGTAAAGGTTAATTCCGTATCATTTAATAATAGTTTTTCAAGGTTCTAAAATATGTTAAACTAAAATACATTCATAAGTTTCTTCATTTTCTGACCACCCACGTAGTAGTCACTTGAGAAGACACTTTTGACACTTGTCAAACTCTTTTGCGGTTTAAATTGGAAAAAAAAACTGATCGAACTATTATAATTAAAAAATACAAATTACTCGTCAAAAAATCATTGCTTTTTACAACTAGCTAAAATTTGTTTCAGTTTTTTCTCCCAGCGCAATGAACAAGTTTAGCAAAAGCGATACTAATTTGAAAATCTTTAGCAAGAAAAAAAGGAATGATAATTAATGAACAAAGGGAAAAAAAACCATCCGCTTTCTTGTAAGATGCAATTTTTTTGAAAACGTCTTCAACTTCATATGCTTTGCATTTAAATGAAGTAATTATTCCTTGTGTCTCATTAACTACTTAAGAGTAGAAAAATGATTTTTTTTTCTCCTTGGTACTTTCCCAACCTCCGCAAGTTTAAATTATTTCTTTATTTTTTATGCACCCTTTTTCAATTTATTGGAAATAATTAGCAGTTAACCAGTATTTTACTGAAATCGAAGATATAATTAAAACAAATTATCTATTACTTTATATTGATGGCTCTCTAGAGCTATAACTCCGGAATTCGTTTAGAAGCGCTGAAACACTACGTACTTTGCTTGCTTAGTAAAAAATAAGTATACTGTCTAACATTTTTTCGCGAAACCAACGTTGAATCTGCGCACGCGCCAAGTCTTCTTACTTTCTCGAAATAGGAGGGAAATGCAACGAGGAAGTAGCAAACGAACAAAAGCAGAAGGCATCGGGAAGTACGCATCCTAAACCTATCTCCCCTTTTTCAAATGGAAGCGTTTTTGGCTGCCAGGCGCACAATACGCAAACAGACAGTACCAAAGTTCGTTTGTATTATAACCAAAATACCAAGTACAACTCATTAGAGTCACCCCAAAAAGATTATTACAGCATTCTAATTTTTTTCCAAAGAAAATCTTTCCCAAAGCTTTTTACTTGTCTGGGAAAACCTATCCAAGTTTCTTTTAGTACAAATTAAATTTGTTTTATTTTTGCTGTGTGGACGCATATCTGTGACTTGAAATTTGTTTTGCATTTTTGAAATTGCATTTTTACTTTCATTCATCTCAAGAACAGTTATTTGTCACAATTTATAGCATTTTTTGTTGAACTTGAATTACTTATGCGGAAAATGAGAAGCAATATTATTTAAAATGCATTACTCTACTTTTCAATTTTTCGCAAAATTTTAAGTTTAGTGAGAAATTCAAACCGCATGGAAGAGTGAGTCGCAACCGGTATAAGTTTAGCTGTGCTACGAGACGATCCCAAGTAGCACACTTCGTTTTTTAAAGTTTGTAAAATGGTTATTAACGTTGTAACAACCGCTCAAAAACGTTTATAAAACGTTTATAAGTTATTTGTGCTACCTGGGTAGGGGGCACGCGGATAACTGCCCAAAAGTGAATAAATAGTGTTAATAATGCTACCACACCACTAACATATCCTTACCACTAAAAATATTGGTTTTCTTCTGACATTTTCACTAGTAGATTTCAAATTTTTACTCTTGTCGCTTAGACCCTTTCGCCTCGTGTTATCTCAACAGCGACGTTGTTTTTCAAAACAAATAGAAAAACTGTTTTCCGAAATTTGAACTATTTTGAATTTAAATAAACTTTTTAATTTAGAAAAGTGATCAAAACTTAATGCACATGTTTAAACGGTTCTAAACTCTAACACGCAATTTCAAACCAAAAATTTATTCTAATTAAATTATTCCTCAATTAACACTATAATTTCAATGCTTTGACCTTTCTCATACGTTCGAAATAACATTTGTAAAAATTTAAAGCTCATTAGCACTGTTGTCGTCTGCACTTAAGATGTGAATTGGTACAAGGTACATCTGGCATCATTAAGCGTAAATCTAGGTGTCTTTTACTAAAAGAACATTTTTATGTCCTCAGAAAACGACAAAGGGCAGAAATAGCTTTCATTTTCCGGAAACAACCATTCAAAGTTTGATAAAACTATTTTCGATTCGTCAAATGGAATTGATGAGTAAAGTTTAACGATTGCGATTAAGTAGTAATTGAGTTTTAATCGATCGTAAAGCGTTTTATAGTTTACCACGTTTGCCTAGCTGAGTTCAACGCTAAATTTAGTTCTCTAAACGTTGCTCTTTTTTCTTTAATAATCAGGTGTCTACATTATCTACATAAACTTTGCATTAAAAACAACATAGGGTATACTGACCAGTAAATGAACACTTCCAGTGAATGAACATCTTGTATTTTTCCTAAAAAATAAGATTTTGAGGGATTTTTCTTAGATGAATTGGTAGAACCAACTCCTTTCTACACATTTACCGAAATAAAATGGCTAGAAAATGCTGCATTTATTCCCTGGTAGGGGTGTTCATTCACTGGGTCTGGGTACTTTTCTTCGTTTTACCCCCCCCCCCCCCCCCCCCATAAAACCTGATGCAGAACCATAATAACTCTCCCAACTTTTTTTTTTTTTTAAACACTGCGTATATAATCCGAATTGTTTTTCCTGCGTATGGCAAATGCTTGTATTTTTTCCGACGCTATGAATTTTTGAAATTGAAAATTTGCTTAGGTGTTCATTCACTGGTCTGTCTACCCCATATTCAATTATTTATTTTTAAAATTCACCATGCATATTCACTTATTTACTAATTAAAAACCTTGGTATAAATATAAGTAAAATGCGTTGAAGAGCTTAATACTCTATTATAGAATTCTTTTTTAGAAGGCAACCTTATGTTTTAACTTGAGGTTTACTTTTTCATATGTATACAAGTATAAGCATTTAAAGGTTTTTATTTTTACTATTTAATAGTTCTAGAACACTAATATACGAGTATATTAACTATTTTTTCTCGACATCATTTTTGGTAAGAAAAAAATAAATACCATTGTGCAGAAAAGTATAATTAAAAATAACAATGTTTTGTCGCACAAAAAACTTGCTGATTATGCAGTAATCATTGATCATGCAGTAATCAGTTTAACATGTGTTTCAGCGTTACAACGAATGCCTTTTCTAATGCTAAAAAATCTGGTATGGACCCCACACTACTTCCTTGTACGTGTAAATTTCTTAGTAGTTGCTTTAAGTGTTAAAAAAAGTGCTTGGAGTGAGCAAGGTAACAATTCAAATATTTACTCCCCTAATCTACCACGAAACAATGCAAAAAATATTTTACAATGGTTAATTTTCTAAATATTGCTGATTTTAATATCATTCAGTGAATTTTTCGCAAAATATCGCCAATAGCGCCAAGTTGAACCCAAATTCAAAAAATGTTTTTTTCGCCAAATTTGTCGCCAGCTTGGCATCAAACACTTGGCGACATATCGCCAAGTGGTCGCGCCAATTCATATCACTTGAGTCTGCACTGAAATTAACACATCCGCACATACGTACATACATACGTCACGAGAAAACTCGTCGTAATTAACTCGGGGGTGGTTGAAAAGGATTTTTCGGCTGCTTATATGTTGGTAGGTACATATACACGTGCTGACAGGTTGAAAAAACTACTGAACATTCATTCGCGGGTGAGCAAAATCAGAATTTAGACTCAAATTTGAGTGATTTTTTTTTTTCGCGATCACAATACTTCCTTTACTAAGTAAAAGGAAGTAAAAAAGGTAGATTATGGATGAAAAGAGATCCGAAAAAACCTGAAACAGCACTTGTAGCTAAATTAAGCGAGATTCAGAGTGTAATGGAAGACATCTTTGAAGCGATTTGCAGATGGATGAAGACGGTAAAATTGCATAATAAATTTCTCACTCTTTAAATATGACGTTTTTCTTAAAATAAAGTCTTAAAAGAATTTTAGACATTTTATCTCGATAACGGGAGGACGAGGACTAATAATTTTTGCGTCAAAAATATGTCTCATTGTTCTCCCCAATGCTACCTATTTAATTTCATTATTACACGAGTTGTGTAGTTCCTCGGTTGATAATAGTACCATAAGATAGCAAAACCTCGTCCAAAAAAACTTTATCCTTAACTCAGTTTGAGATATACTATAATTGAGCTTTTTATGGGGTGTAATAAATTTATTCGGCACAAAGAGCGAGTATCGGCTTTACTACACAGTTAAACTCAACTCAGTGATTGCAATTGCCATTTTCAATTTATCAAAAGAGGCCTGGTCAATTCCCCAGACAACCACGGGCTGCACTCAACCAACAACGTCACCAATTCCGCTATTTAATTATATAGGGTGGCATCGGGGTACATCGTGCAGTTAATTGATTGCGTTTGATTTCAACTGTGCGCTGTTTTCATCATTGAATAGGCAGATTTGGTATTGTACAGGGTTCAGAGAAGGTTTAGAATAGACTTTTATATACTTCGTTGAACATTTATTGGAAATGTGCCAAAGATGGACACTGGATGCAGTTTCAGAATTCGCATCAAATAATCTGCAAAAGTAATGGCTGTGGAGCCTCAGAAATCTTAACTCCGGAGATCTTAAATTGCGGATAATCCCTTGGGGATAATCCGCACAGCTTGTGATGTACAGGTATTAAATTAAAATTGAAAGAAGAAAAAGACTATCAACTACGTTCTAAAGCTAAGGCAGGGATTCAAGTGAAACACCATTGCAATCGCTTCGAATTGCAATCGCTACTGGAAGTGAATTACATTATCATCAACTTAACTTGGCACTGACGTCACTACGGGTGAAGCCAATAAGAGCTCACAAGCAGTCAGTGATCTCCTCTTATTCGTCAAGTAGGCTGTGACGTTTTATCTAGCTCGTTTTTCATAGGCAAACGTCACGCTGACGTCATGATGTTTTTATCAAGAAACGTTCTAATGTAATTCATTTCCAGTAGCGATTGTAATTTGCGATCGCCTGTTTCACTTGAATTTCTGCCTAAGTTAGGGTCGAATTCAAGTCTTGGAATTTTAAATAGTTCAATAATTTAATTGAAGTTTTAATTTAAAATGGCAACGGTAAGAAATAAAAGTCTTGGAATTTTAAGTAGTTCAATAATTTAATTAATGCTTTAATTTAAAATGGCAACAGAAAGAAATAAATGTCTTGGAATTTTAAAAGTGCAAATAATTAATTAACGTTTTAATTAATATTTCAGCTAATTAACGTCGTACAATTACGCGGTTGGTCTTATTGTCTTCCTAAGAAAATTTCGAATCGAATGGTACTATGGTCCGAATTCAAGTGAAACACCATTGCAATCGCTTCGAGGCGATCGCAATTGTAATCGCTACTGGAAGTCGAATTACGATAGAATAGCATCTCGTAGCGATTGTAACTTTTCACTTGAATCCAAATTTGGGAATTTGCGATTGCAATGATGAGTTGCGATCGTCCGTGTTTCACTTGAATTCCGACCTTAGACTTCAAATAAGTTGACTTCTGATTGGCTGATGCTTAAACAATTGATTCCATTTGCTAAAAGGGAAGGGGACAGGTAGAAATCGTTATGATAACGATTATTGACCATGTAAGAATTTCTCTTCTTTAAAACGCAAATATAAAAAAATAGCTTCTCGAATGCCTATGATTAAATTACACGAGTCAAACTATAATTTGAAGTTCACGAGAATATGGCTGATTGTCTTCTTTTCTGGCCTTGTGTTATGTTTAAGTTGTTGCTAGCTATTTTGCAAAAGACTTAAAATTTTGACTTAAAACTGCTATTTAAGTGAATGAATCAGTGGCGCAAATGTTATGAATTATTGAAAATTGAATGAAACAAACCGAATGACATGACTTCCAATTAAAAAAAATTGATGCCACCAAGATTATGCTAATAAGCTTTGGAAGATAATATAAAGGGAGTAAGCATAAATAAAAGAAAGAGGAATAAATTAAATTAATCTTAAATTAACCCAAAGATAACCTCTAAGATGCTCTCTTACCAGAAAAAATGTAAATCTGTTCTCCAGAGAAATACTTTCGATCGTTCCGATGATATCCAATAAGTATAACTATTTAGGACAAAGTTTTGTAGCAATTGAAGAGCTACATGTTTTCATATAGCAAGGTTAAACAAAGTTTACAAGATACCCTGTTAGTAGTAGAATTAACTCAATTTCAGGTCTCACGATTTAAGTAGAATCTAATTAATGAAAAACAAAAAAGCAAGAAAACCATGTAAAAAAACTTCGCATCAACACAAATAAGGGCTTTTATATAATCCTTACTAACATAAAACTTATAATTGAAGGGCTTGGAGGATGCAGGGGCTAAGTTACATTTAAAAAAATGAACACTCTGTACAGTGGTAAGCAATGGATACAGGTTTAAGCAAATAAAACGTGGTACATCACACAGCAGATTTCAATAGACCAATTTCATTCTCACACTAATGACACCAACCAGAAAACAAAAAAAGCAGCAGCAACTGCAATAATAGAACTTTGAACTTTAATTACTCGCAATTTCTGCTTTGTCACATAACCCTTTCATCTCCCAAGCCCTACAATTTACATTAAAATTAATTATCTATCGATCGATTAGAAAGTTGTAATTTTGAAACAAAGCTAGTTGAACCAACACTAAATATCTGTATTCTCCGGAATTGAAAAAGTATACCAGTTGGAAGAAAATTCATATGTTTCAATACCAGTTGGGATATTTTCTTAACCACACAAGAGATATAACACTGAGAGCTCTTTGAACAGATCATTCTGGGCGAAACAGCACACTAGCTTAGCGTTTCCCAGCCTCATTACTCTTAGGGCCCTGCTCCACATTGATGTAAAGCAGAAAAATAAAGCAGAAACGTAAAACGGATTAAATAGTATTCCAATGGAAAAAATACCCGGATTTTCGGTTTCTGCCTTCGGTTTCGGTCGCGTTTTCTGCTGATGTGGAGCAGGGCCCTTACTGAACCCTCTCGATTAGTGCAAGCTCAAAGAAACAGTGAATTCCATGCACTCCAACATTTCTTTAAAATAACTCTTTGCCGCCATCTTTGAAGTAGAAAATGCATTGTGTTCGCGAAAAAAAAATCATCCAATTTTCAGCCCATATTTCTATTTTACCCACGTTTAAAGAAATTTTGATTTTGTGATGCGTCAAAAATTTTTGTTACCAATAGTTGATCTAGTTCTTGTTATTAACATTTTATATATTATGGGAGCCTACTGATGCACAGTGCTTATTTAATATTGGGTATATTTTGATTTTGAGTGCTTAGACAAATCCAAGCGGGGCATAGTAAAAGAATTTATTTCATTTTCTTAGTCATTCATTTTTAAATGGTTTTCCTATTCATTGATTTCTTCACTTATTTATTCATTCATTCGTTGTTTACTCTTTCACAAGTTTATTCACTCATTTATCTTTATTTATTATCTTTAAGAAAATATTTATAAAAAATAAGGATAAAGTGCAACAAATAGAAAAATGTTTTAGTTACTTAATCGGAGTTACTATGTGGAGTAAAAGAAATAACTTTCTAATTTGATTTGGAGATAGAAATTTTATGTCCAAGAAGAAAAACAACAGTACTGTCTATCCATTAAAGTCACGCTTTGCACTCGCGCGAACAGTTCCACTTAAAAAAGGGTAGATGGGTTGTGGGGGATAACTTTCCGAATTTCTCGTCCGAATAATGACGACAGTCCATCCCACTAATACTTGGACAATAGTTTCCAAAAGTTCTTACTGTCCGTCCTGAAAAACCGCTCCCAGCACTCGCGAACCATTCCACTTAAAAAAGGGTAGATGAGTTGTGAGTGGGAACTTTCCGAAGTTTTCAATTTAAAACTTGCATTTGCTATTCTTTTGACATTATTCAACTAAACTATGTATTTAAAATTAGCATCGTTTCATGTTGTTTGATACGGTACAAAATGCTTTTCATTATTCTTCCCTTTATTGTTATCTTACCTATCACCCCTATTTTGGTAAGATCAGAGGAAGACCTGACGCATGCGTAAATGCGCGGAAAGTTTTACCTAAGAACATCAGACAGTTACCCTTTCCCCTTCGCTTTCGTCAAACTCACGGTATAAGCTACTCGTGTCCTTGTTGTTTCCGAGCGTAATAAAGTTCAAGCTTTAAAAAAAAATTAAATTTCGAAAATATATACATACATTGTACAATCATCTTTCATTAAGTAATTTTCCCGAATAAAAAATACTCATATATATGACCATTTTCCTTAAAATAGTTGGATCATTCACGGGTTAATATGAGGTTCATTTTAAGATACTGCGTTCTCTCTTTACGTACTGCAATTATCAAAACACATGTCTACTTTTTATTCTTATTTTGAAAGATGCAACTAATCCTAACTATTCCACCATACCGCACATTCCCCTACTTTTCCTTTTATAAGTTAAAAAACAACTATAAGGAGCAAATACGTTATCCTTCTTTCTCCCGCTTTTTATTTCGTCGCATATTTCCAAAAGAAATACAAACTTCATATTCTGCTTTAACTTTCAAAACGAATAAAATTCTCGGAAAAAGTTGCAAATAATACATAGACAGAACACTACTTTTAACTTGGTATTTTTGGGGACAAATCTCCGGAAGTAAATGGATCCAACTTCATAAATATCTTGAGCGCTCTTTTTGCCTTTGAAACATCCATTTTTGTCCATTCATTTCACTTCGATTGCTTTATTTTTAAATCTGTTTCTGACATTTATGCCATTCCGAAAAGTCATTTTGAAGGAAGTTAACGGATTAAAAGCATTAAAAACTTTTTCTTCTGCATACTTATAATTGTCACTTTATAAGACGCATTTTTTACAGGACAAATTCCTCTTAAAACTTCGAGTCTCGTTTCCTTTTAAAGAAAAATCCTCTAAAATTGAAGAGATTTTGTTAACTTATCTTTAAGGGCATTTCGACTTTTTACAGCCGGCTATTAGAAAATGAAAGAAAATGTTTGATCTGTAAAAATCCAAGATGGAAACGATATGACTTAAATGCGTGTTCTTTTAAACTTATATAATCGCTCACTTTACGAATTCTTTATTTGCTCGTCACGTTATTTCGAAACAGAAAAAAGGAATCATTCTCCTTTTCAGAGCTCCCTTTCGAACAATTGTTTATGTTCTTACACATAAAGAGTGTACTTGATAATCTTTATAACGACATACACATTAAGTCTTAAGTCGATTTAAAAAAGCCGTGATATTAAGTTTGTCTTATTTACCACAGACTGCTACATTTGCCAACTTTTTTTCATTGAAAGATAGATTTTCTTTATTGAGTAAATAAATTTGCTAGTCCTAACAAGAAATAAAAATAACTTTAAGAAAACAACGAAAACTTAAACATTAGGTAGCATTATTTTTAGCTGTTTCCAGTTTTTTCAATGCTTTGCTATCGTAAAATGATACTGTTTCCATATGGAATCTATTTTCTCGCTTTGTTTCCTGAAAAAAAGTTTATGAAATGCTTTTTTTATGAAATGTGAAGACAAATGAAGAGGGGGGGAGGGCAGTAATTTTTGTCACATAGTTTCATATTAGAGCTAAAAAGGTGTTTCTTGGAACTCGAAAACGTGTATGCAAATTTTATTGCTTCCATTCTTAAAATAAATGTCCTTGATTGCATCACAGAAGTTCCATTTTTAAAGGAGATAAAAAGTTGCCTTGTTAGACCTTCAATTATATCAACAACTAATACGATTTAATGAATGTGTTTGAGAAACTAGTTGGAAAAAGTATTAAGAGGCACAACATTTTACATTTTTATCCGGGAGGGAGAGCAAAGGGAGAGCAAAGGGAGGAGCAAAGCTCTGTAGATTCTACCGAAAACCCGTAAAAACCACGTCTACTAACATGTCAATTCATAAATTTTCTAAAGACAGGGGGAGAGCAATCGAAACCCAACACCTACTGAAACCAATGACAGACTTAAGGGGTTACAGTACCTCAAAAATGACCAAAAGACCAAAAAAAATTTTATTGCTTATTTCAAAAATAAAAGTTATTTAAAACACTCAGAAAAAAACAGCATTGTTCTAGCTAAATTATTTAAAAAGTTATGAGTGACTTTAGGGCATACATGCTATGTGTTCTAATGGAAAAGCCAAACTTTAAAGTGCTTTTTCTCGGTGATCAGTTTTTAGTGCTTCTATGTTACTAGAAATGCTAAGGAATTTTTTCTATTAAAGATATAACTTTAAAGCAATATTTTTTGCACTCAGGATAATATATTTAACAAAACTGTGCATTGAATAAGCGTTTTATAAATTACAAAAATTTTTAGAGTTTGTTAAACCTCGAAGAACAAAATTTTCTAAGATTTTTTTACATAAAAGGTCACAAAATATTTTCTAATCAAAATATAAGAAAATGAATGCACAGATTTGTTGAGGTTTTCCTTGTGATCATTTCGCAAAAAGAAATTTTGAAATTAGTGCAGAAACAAAAAAGCCTTAGGGTTTTAAAAAAACTGAAATTTTCTTACATTTTTCAAATTTTCAAAAAAAGTTTTCAAAATTTTTGTTGTTTGAAAATAAATTATTGATTTTTAAACAAGTGCAGAAACAAATATTTCAAAGAATTAACTTTTTCACTTAAATTAAAGAAATTTGTTAGAAAGGTACTGTAACCCCTTAAGTATTCGAATCTTCTAGTACAAATCGTAAAAGTACAATGTCAGAAACAATGCTATTAAATGTTTATAAATTTATACTTTTGTAAAAGACCAATAGCAGCAGGCCCAGCATTTGGGCGATCTAGGGTGACCTCCCTTCCCCACTCAACTTTCGGAAATGTATCTTTTTTTTTTTTGGCATTATTTGCATTGATCCCTTTGCCCCGATCCCTCCGGAAAAATTTGATTGGCCTGAGTATCAGACTTTCTTTTCTCAAAAGGTATGACGCATCAAAACTACTTAGGGGAAAGTACCCCAAAACGGGATAGCTAACCTATTCTTCGCTTTAATTCTTATTGTATACAAGGTACATTCCAAAGTTAGACGCCATTTAAAAGTATACACCTTTTACATTACTAAAAATACCTTTGTCATATTTGTTCTATATTATTTATGTGAAAAATACTGGTTTCAATCCCGTTATACAATCCCGTTTTACCCAACCAAGGGTGGGTAAAACGGGATAGGAAATTGTATATTATTATTTTGTACTGATTTTACTTTTGATTTAGTTTTTAGGCCAAAAATATTCTTCATAATTGCAAAGTTGGAAAATTACATAACACAGAAATCGCATAAAAATGTGTCGTCTTCTTCGTCTGCTTTGGAATAAGCTTCGTGGGCCCATCCCTGGCAGCTTGAGCATTATATCCAGCTTCCTTCTCCAGATTTCGATTCAAGATACAGAACGTTGCAGGAAATACATGCTTCATCCTTTTCAGTTTCATCTTCTGAAGACGACGACGTCCAACCTTGACTAACTGATGATTTTTTTTTTTTTTTTCATGCTACGTACATTTTCTTCCATTTTTGCAAATGATATTTATGGGTTTTTTTCAGGTTCAGAGCAACATTTTAAAAATTTATATGCCGGTTTTGCATCTCCACTTGGCCTCATTTGTTTTGTTTTCGGAACATTCAAGAGACTTGTTTTGGCAGCCCTTTTTTCAGCTTTTGACTTCTTTTTCTTTCTTTTTTTTTTCGTTCTTCTTCTTCCAACTCAAGTTTATATGGGCTTAATGTTGTAATTGTTGTTTTTTCTCTTCTCCTATTGTGTTTATTTTGAGGTCTTGGTTCAATCACTCGTGGTGGAGGAAGGAGGTAGAATTTCTTTGGGTGATATAGAAAATGGCAGTGAAGAGCGACAGTATAGTCCAAGTCCGTTGACTCCTGTTGAAGTGAATGGTTGGATAAGGCCTGCATTTGTGCTAATGTTATTGTTGCACTAAGTGATTCTTTCAATACTGTCTCTAGTGGTTGTGATGACAGCAAACTCTCAGATGCTATGACTGAATTTGAAGATCCTTCGGATCTGATCTCATTTTGTTGCAGATTTAATGGGTGTTAGGACGTCATGTTCTGAGCATCCAGCAATGGGTGATCAGTTGGAAGAGAGGAAGCGAAGAGATATTCAGGAAAGACATCTGGGGTTATATGGGAAAATGCCTGTTTTCGTGAACCCATTCACAGCAGTTTCGACAAGAGATGCTCGTTAAAATGCTGCATTGAACATATTTCCTACTTCGTAGATAGTAATCCCTTTGTCAGGATAGTTGAACATCCACTTACGAACCTCTAGCTCGCTTCGTGCTGCTTAAACACATTGAAAAAACATTAATAGAAATAGTCGGGTAAAACGGGACACATCAAAATTGTATCCCGATTTGGGCACCTTAAAAGTGTCCCGTTTTGCCCGACCATGATGCTTTTGACAACATAAAGGGGTGACCCCGGAACCGCCACTCACTATCAATATTTAAGTACATGAAATTGTTGCTAAAAGCGCTATGAACAAAATACAGTTCTAACCGGAATAGTTCCGAATTACAGAGAACCACAATTCTAGTTGTTCTACAGTTGAAAAAAGTAAAAAGTAAGTAAAAATTTTAATTAAAAACTTTGAAAAAATATCTCTTTGCGAAATACGTGGCTAGAGTTGAGATATTAACTGAGTATGCTGTCATGGCGGTCGGGAACCAGTTTAGCCTGTCTCTTGCGAGATAGTACCACCAGTCAAGCTCCAACGCCCACTACCCCGTTTTGCCCGCTTATCCCGTTTTGGGCAACTCTCCCTTACTTGAATTTAAGAGAAAGATTAAGACAATATTTAAATGATAAGTTGTTGTTTCTAATGGGGCTGCATATTGGTGCCCCTATAAGCAGCTGCCCATTTCCACTCAATTTTAACGCCCAGTTTGGTAGCCATAATTGTTATTTCACTAGTTCATTCTATTACGAGTATCACCGGGATATCTATTTGTGATATTACCCTCTACCCCACCGACCAAAACTATTTTGAATATTTTATGTACTAAACAGGAAGTTCGTAGAATTTTGGGACACAACGAATCTTTATGCTTGTAAAATAACGAACGTTTATATTAAAATTAAATTACGAATGCATTTTATGTAACTTTGCCCTGATGGAAACATATTGTAACGAGTCCGTAGCACCTTCAACTTTCTTCAAATGAGCATTCCAATCTTGAGGAAGTAACTATAAATTTATTTACAAGTATGTACACTATTTACAATAAGAGCAGGAAACAATTGCTAAACATCCAGCAATTAGGCAGCAAACAGTACACTGTGCTCTCAACAGTAAATCAGCACCACGTATCTAACGTGAACAGTAATTAAGAAATTACAAAAGCAAAAACAACATTCGCCCAAAGCGAATAAAAACGAGCACTCTCAGAAATCAACATCTGAAAAGAACTAACCGACTTGTGTTCAAGGCCAGCTATTTATACACGGAAAGAAATGCCCACAATATTCTAGAAAAACCCGGAATATTTTGTTTTATTCATAACTTGAACAATCCATTCACAAATTCTAGTGATAAAAAGAAAAACCACGCGAAAATGTCTTCACGCTTATCAAAGTTAGGGCAAGTGTAAAAACTACAAAGTGTTTCAGGGCCGGTATACAGATGATAAAAGTGATATCTTCAGATACTTTTGCAACATGACGTCAGATAAAACCAAAACTAAGGAAAATGATGCAAGGCAGGAAAAACAACAACTATTTACAAGATTTGTAACACTGCCCCCTTCCAAGGACTGCACGTCCCGGGCAGTACAATCCCCAGAAAGGAAGCAAGGGAAAATTTACAGGTGCACACATTACATGATGACCAATCATAAACATGATAAACAATAACAATGAGAACATGAAAGAAATAATAACATTGATGAAGTAATATTACAGACAATTAAATGCAAAAGTTATATACAAAATTTACAAATAAATTACCATGGTAGCTTTAGATTTACTTTACGAACTATGGCCATAGTATGGGGCTAGCCGATCATAATGGACAACCCTAGGTTTTGAATGTGATGACTTCTGGATCCTCACTACGACGTCGTTCAGCCGGTGAAGGACTGTGTAGGGTCCATCCCAATGCGACTGCAATTTGGGTGACAGACCTTTACGTCGGATGGGATTCCATAGCCACATTTTGTCACCTTCTTGAAAGTCATGACCAGTGGACCTTGTGTCGTATCGGGTCTTCATCTTCTCCGTCGCGATGCCGATTCGCTCCCGTGCGAAGTGATGAACGTCTTCCAACCGGGCCTGAAGATCCTGGACGTACTCCTCAGGTGATGAAGGCGCATCTGGAGGGAGACCGAAGACGAGATCACAGGGTAGCCGAAGCTCTCGGCCGAAGAGCATCTGTGATGGGGAATATCCGGTTGTCTCGTGGACAGCACTGCGGTAGGCCAGCAGGAACAGAGGAAGTTTCTTGTCCCAATCCTGTTGATTTTTGGAGACCATAAGCGAAAGATTGTTAAGAATTGTCCTGTTAAATCTCTCCACCATGCCGTCCGATTGTGGGTGTAGTGGTGTCGTTCGAGTTTTCTCAATTTTGAGGATTTTACATAGGCCCTTAAACACAGCAGAGATGAAGTTTCTCCCATGATCGGAATGGATCTGCAAGGGTGTCCCATATCTCGAGATCCAATTCTGGACTAGAGTCTCTGCTACAGTGGTAGCTTCTTGATCCGGAATGGAATATGCTTCGGGCCATTTGGTGAAATAGTCAATGGAAACGAGGATGTATTTGTTCCCATCAGAAGTTTTCGGTAGAGGACCAAGAATGTCGATCCCGATTCGTTCGAAAGGAGCTCCTACGTTGTAAAGATGTAGCTTCCCGCGGCTTCTTCTCTTCGGTCCTTTACGGGCAGCACAGACGTCACAAGAATGACACCACTTCTCTACGTCATCCTTCGTCTTGCTCCAGAAGAAGCGCTCTCGAACCTTGTGGAGGGTTTTCAAGATACCAAAGTGTCCTCCAGTTGGACTACTGTGCAGTTCCTTTAGAACGTGTGGAATTATTGATCTGGGAAGGAGTAACTGCCATTTGAATGCTTTACCATCGTCAGATTCCCATTTCCGATACAGGACGCCATTCCGCAGCTGGAGAGATTTCCATAGAGCCCAGTATCTTTTCGTTGCAGGACTGTAGATAGAAACGTCTTGCCTACTAGGTCGCCGACTGTCCTTTTCCATTAACTCTATGATAGGCTTAAGGTCTGGGTCTTCAAGCTGATCTTTTCTTACTTGGTCGTCACTCCATGGATCGGGATCTGAAGATGTTGATGTAGCAGTAACTTGGCAGGCAGTAGGGATTGTCGTCCCGTACTGTTTCTCTATTCGGGAGCAATAATGGCAGTTCTCGGAACAAGGTCTTCTTGACAATGCGTCAGCATTACCGTGTGACAAACCTTTTCGGTGCTTAATCTCGATGTAAGGCCATATTCCTGGAGCCGCTGTATCCACCTGGCTACCTGGCCCTCTGGATTCTTGAAATTCAAAAGCCAAGTTAAAGAGGCATGATCGGTCCGGAGCAGGAATTTACGGCCGTAGAGGTAATGATGGAAATGTTCTACAGCTTTAACTATGGCGAGCAATTCCTTTCTCGTGACACAATAATTTCGCTCCGACTTGGATAAGCATTTGCTCCAGTAGGCGATGACATGTTCGTTACCGTCTATTTCTTGAGATAAAACAGCTCCAACGCTCTCGTGGCTCTCATCAGTGTCAAGTATGAAGGATTTTTCAGGCTGAGGATAAGCGAGAATAGGCGTTGATGTTAAAGCCTCCTTCAGCTGTAGAAATGCATCCTCGCATTCTTTGGACCATTCAAATTTTTGTTTGCTCTCCGTCAGCTTATGCAAAGGTCGTGCAATGTTGGAAAAACCCTTCACAAACTTCCTGTAGTACGTGCAGAGCCCCAGGAAACTTCGCAGCTGATGGACATTTTCGGGGCGGCTCCAATTCTTGACTGCGGATACCTTATCTGGATCTGTTCGTACACCCTCAGAAGAGATAATGTGACCAAGGTAGTTCACCTCACGGCGGAACAAATTACATTTGGACGGGCTTAACTTCAGGTTGGCTTCCTTAAGCTTTTGCAGCACCTTCCTAAGATTAGCCAAATGTTCCTCAAAACTGCGTCCTATGATGATGATGTCGTCCAAGTAGACAAGACAGGATTCATAAGAGAGTCCTCGTAACACTGATTCCATAAGACGCTCGAACGTGGCTGGTGCATTGCAGAGGCCGAAGGGCATCACTTTAAACTGCCACAAGCCTTGTCCGGTTGTAAACGCCGTCTTCTCTCGGTCGTCGGGGTGTATCTCCACCTGCCAGTAGCCGCTCTTTAAATCCAGGGTCGAAAACCACTTGTGTCCGGAAAGGGTGTCCAGAGTGTCATCGATCCGTGGAAGAGGGTAACTGTCCTTCTTGGTGATGTCATTCAGGCGTCGGTAGTCAACACAAAATCTGGTGGAGCCGTCTTTCTTTCGGACCAAGACGATAGGGGATGCCCAAGGACTGGATGAGGGTTCGATGACGTCATTCTCCTGCATCTCTTTTACGAGGATCTCAACCTCTTCCTTCTTGGCGAACGGTAGTCGTCTTGGATGCTGCTTGATAGGGGGATGATCTCCAGTGTCGATCCTATGCTGCGCTAAACTCGTGCGACCAACATCTTCGGGTGTAGATGAAAACACCTGCTTGAAGTCGTCCACCAATTTTTCCGCAGCGTATCTTTGATCCTTCGATAATGCTGCACTCCCAATTAATTTCGAAGTCAAGGATTCGGAAGACACAGTCTCGGAGGAATCAATTCTTCTGATGATGCAGTTTACGGGAGTACAAGTTGCCAACACTTCTCCTTTCTTGATATTCCTCGGTCTTTCACTTACATTGGCGACTCTCACAGGAACTGCATTCCTTGAAAGGTCCACAAGCGTAGATGCCACTAGTACTCCTTTTGGGCTATTACTCTGGTTAGGATATTCAATTAGGCCGAATTTAAAGCTGTTGTTTTCCTTGATGGAGCCAGGTATTAGTATTTCTGATCTTGGGGGAATCAATAAATCTGTTTGGGCTATTATTTGATGAGCGGATTTTAAGTTACTTTCAGCATTGAAAATTGCTATGTCTTCCCTCCTCGAGTGCAGCTCATTAATTTTAAAGTCGATAGAAAAATTAAATTTTCTCAAAAAGTCCAGTCCGAGAATGAAGGGATCTGTAATGTCAGCGACGAATGCCGTGTGATGGTAAGTGGCACTCCCGAACATTATTTCTAAGTTCACTTTTCCTTCAATCTCGATTTTGTCACCTGTCACAGTTTGGAGAGTAACGCAGGGCGGCGTCCATAAGATCTTGAGTCCAAATTGACGAGCCACATCAGTCTTAACCAGTAAACTGCGGGTAGTGCTGCCCCAAAAAGGGTCAATTTATGTGTAAACATTTTGAAGAGCTATGTTCACTTCCCAGCAATACACGTTGCTACCCCCTTCAATTTTCAAAGGAACTTATGCCTCGTTAAACAAACCATTATGGTGATCCAGCTCCAGACAGCGAACTAAAGAATGGGCGTAACGCTCTCTCCGAGGGCTGGAGGGGAATGGTGACAATGACAGCTAGGATGCTTGGAATTTGCTTTCTTTTATTCTGTGGCACGTGCTACTCGAAGTTGGAAACCAGAAAGCCTTAGCTTTATTAGAGGCTGTTTCTAAAAATGGTATCATGAAATTCCGCTGCAATACCTTCTTATATGGGCGATTCTCTGTAAACTCGTCATTTATCACACGAAATCTGTCTGGGCACGGTTTTTTGAAATATTCGTATAATTATAATACTATTGCTCAGAAAATGAATCTATTACTTTGGTTTGAAAGAGGGCCAATTGAAGTTTGTTTTTTTCTGATAAATCATGATAGGGGGTAAGTCCCCCGCCTGGTATAACTAGGCAGGGGACTGTGCCAAGTGACTGTGTTTTTGCTCTTTGTTGCGTAATATCAGCAAAACTAATGGAACATAATTAATTACGAGACTACCTATAAATTGAGGCACAAATCGTGGACATAATAACTAATATGCTTCATAATTATATTAATTGACATCAATAAAATCACTTCCCAGAGGACTGTTTTCGCAACGACCCTGATGCATACTTTCATCACAAATGTGGCTCTCAAACTAAGCAAAGTAGCGTTTCAACACCGTTCATGACGATTTCGGAAAATTCACACTGATTACTTTAAACTTCATGCCAAAAACAATTTGCAAAAGTTATAGATTTTTCGTATTACAGCCTTGAATTTGTTGCAGGGGACTGTTTGAAAAAACTCCGGACAGAATTTACAAGACAATTTTAAGTTTTAGAAAGGCATAATTATACCTTATTTCATAAGAAAAATATAGCTTCATTATTCTATTTTTAAATATTAATTGCCAAATTTACGTAGTGTTAATAGGTTTTCTGAAATACTATCTTTAACAGTTAGACTATGGGATTGGGACAGCCAAGGGACTGTGTTTTTGGCGCTTAGATAATTTCTAGAAAAAAAAATTAAAGTGTTATCACTCCAAATACAATTGGGCCACAAAGTATTAATGCTTTACTTGTATTAAGAGCGATAATTACTTTATTACACTTTATTAGTTTTAAAATATTCAGTCCGGACAGCCAATTACCAGTTTACAGAGAATCGCCCATATTCAGATGTCATCTGTCCTGCCATTCCCAGTTTAGTTATAAATCGAATTTTGGAATTCAACTTTGAAGTTGCAGTCAATCGGATGAATTAAATCTAGTTTATGTTATTATTAAAGAAATAACTTTCCTCTATATTGAAAATGAAAAATTAACTTCTTTATATGCCACGAACTGGATTACCGTAAAAACAAATCGTCTGCCCAATGCATGATTTTAATTTTAAACCAATTAAGAGTTGAACGAAAAAAAATGAAAATTGGTTTACATTAATAAATTAGTTAATCGGAACATGGAATATTATTAATGTAAGAAAGTTCTATATTTTTTTCTCTTTATTTTTCTTTTCTTTCTTATTTTATTTATTTTTTTCCTTCATGCACCAATGTGTTCATTTTTCAAAACGATTTTATGAATTTCTCCACAAGAAAGGATTTAAAAGTTGAAAGAATTTTATTCCAGCTCGGTTACTAACTACTCCTGACTGATGAGTTCCAAATAAGAAGAAAACTGCGGTCTCAGGATGTCCTGTCCGAGCTGTGTGTAAATTTGCTAGTCGATAGTTCCCGTTTTTTCTTTTGTTCACAAAGTTTCTATATTGTCTTGTGCACGAGCATTTTTTTTTTTTCTTCTTTTCTGCGGGATATCTACTTCTGCTTCCGTTACTAGCCCTTTATGTGGTAAGAAAATACCCCAGATGTCCTCCAGTAGGAGTTCTGATAATATGTAGAGGTTATAACTACTATTAGTTTGTGTTTGTAAAATCAGCTTATTGAAATATTCTTCGTTAAATAATACATGATTTATATATGTTTTGACTGGATATTTAGTTCAAGGCCTCTCATTACTGTACTAGACTCACTATAATATTAAAAAAAAAAAAAAAATGTGTCACTATAACGCGGTTATAGTACAACGGCAGGGGGAGGGCAAATCCCTCAATACTATAGGTACAACGGAATTCTACTATATAACTGGATGCAAACTATTAAAAACTTCAAACAACATTCAACTCAGTTCTAGTGCTTATATTTATAACTCAACAACGTATACACGGACAAAATTGCCCAATTTGGGAGATTCACAATGCATATTCATCTGAAATGAAATCTAATCCAAACTTTATTTAAATTTTAAAGGAAAAAAAATCAGCCACAAAAACTATTGAGCCATGTGAAAAGTGGAGCGTATAGAAGAATTAAAATATGTGAGAGATATGTGATGAGTAAATATAAAACTTTGTTTGAAAATGAAAAGCCTTTCAACTGTACCCTTCAACACGTGCATCACTTACTACTAAAATATTTCTGAGGGTTCGCCCTACATAACGTGATGATTACGGAATGCAACTATTGGAACTGAGTGTAAAGAAATCTTGGAGATGTGCTAAAACCTAAACTCTAGTAATGGGGTGTATTGGAGATCTGGATTTTTTTCGCATATATTATATATCTGCACTTTATTTCCGAAGCTTTCAACCTTGACTTCAAATTCTTAAATATTTGAGTCCAAATAACCATTATCAGTGGTATCCACTTTTAAACAATAAATAAGTAAAATAAAGAAAAATTAAATTCTTTAAAGGTGTGTCTTCTACTTGACTTCCAAAAATGAACTAGTTTACTTATTAGCATTTTTATTGTGTTTATTTATTATTAATAAAAAAATTCTTTCATAACGAGGTGTATTTAGAATGTTAGCTATAAAATAAGAGTTAGTTACATTTTTTACTAACACATGTTTGATGTTTTACATTTCTATTTGTGGCTTAGGAGTGATACCCATTAGAATGTTCAGAGCTAAAAAATATGGAAGTTCTTCTTTTGAAATTTCTTTCCAAGATAAACATCGAGATCTCGGTGTTATGTTCTCATTTAGAAGAAAATGATCGGCAAAGTTGTTCGTTTCTTGAACTATAAAATTTAGGATTTCGTCATCAAAAAACTTTGAAAAGTATTCCAATGGGTTCTCTCCATCAACCACATCAAACGTCAGTCCCGGTTTTCCTTGGAAATTAAATCTTGGAGGCGCTGCGGGGCAATTATTCAAATCAATTTTGCACCATCCTCGAGCATTAGATAAATTGTCATCCACCATATTTTCTTCATCAGAAGATTCTTCGTCATCCGAATAAATACTGTAATCAGAGCTGTCGTCGCCTGAAAACTCCTCGTCTGACATAATAACACTTCTAAATATTCTCTAAGAAGTAAATGCATAGGAAACTAAACGCATCGAATGCTCATCGAAAAATGATATCCTTCTCTTATACGTAGATAACATTTCAGGTCTAATATGTGAAGTACGCATGCGCAGTTCCAATAACCAGTATACACCTTATCAGCTGGACAGACAATTGATTTCACCCATGAAAAGGAAGAGCAAGAAAATAACCTCCTTTCAAAACAAAAACTCATCTATTGTAAGAGGATTAGCATTGAAATTCATGCTTTTACCCGGAAATGCTCCTACTATTCGAACTCGTACTTCGAAAAAATTCTGGGTTTTGTTTGTATAGAACCTTTATTTTTTGTATAGGGGTCTCCAACATTTTTTACTCAAGGGAAATATTGTGAATTTTTGGAGGCGAGGCAGGACAACAATATTTCAGTTCAGATGGCTTTCTTTACATACTTTTTGTTTATTTTTGTATTTATTTATCCTGAGTATTAAAATAAGCTTAAAAATAAAGTTTGAAACAAAGCAGTACTGTCAATGACAACATTTTTACTGATTCTTACCTATTTTCTTTCAAATCTTCAATCACTGTGCGGCCAAAAAAAAAAAAAAAAAAAACTTTTCAAAAAGCTTCTGACACTATTTTGACTTATTCTTATGTAAAATTACCAACTGAATCCGAAAATTATCACTGTTTCTTCCCTATACGTACCAACCAATTTTTGTAGAAACGCCCCTTTGTTTTTCCATTTTTTCTTAGTTTCAGTGCTGTTATTTTTATTTGGAGGAGAAAGGAGCATTATATTAACCTCTAGCATCAGTTTGGAGGGCAAGAGAGACGCATCAATTAAATAGTGAACACCGATAACAAAAAATTTTACTTGGGGGAATCGTGGCCCATAAAATGTTTCAAAAATCATTAAAAACGATTTTTTCTTCTGGATTTTTAGAAAGACTTTTTTTTTTTTTTTTTTTTGTAAAATCAGAGTATAAGAACATCACATATAACTCCTATGTCGAAAAAAAAATAAAGAAAGAAAAAAAAATTGCGTTGTGAAAAAAAAAATAGACAGAAAAAAAAAAAAAAAAAGAAAACCGTTTTGTGATTGTCGCAAGTTGCATATGAGTTGCATTGCAGGTCTTCGGTAAAGAAGACACTTTTCTGGCTAATTCTTATGTAAAATTATCCCTCGAATTACAATATGACAACCCCCTTCTCTCCCTCATCATGCCTCCCCCACCCCCATTACTTTCTTTCCAGTTTTCTGGCTTTGAATCGGGGAATAGGGATGGGGAGCAAAAGTGGGAGACGGTGGTCATATTTGAGTTCAAGAGGCATTTTACATAAGAATCAGCCAGAATAGTGTCTTTTTCATTGAAGACCTGCGATGCGACTCATGCAATGTGTGACAATCACAAAAGTGTTTTATTTTTATTTATTTCTTAATTTTTTTTTACTACACGAAATTTTTTCGGACAGAGGAGCTTTGGAGCAGGGCTTACAGTATGATTTTATGCACACACACACACACACAAAGCAACTTTTTTTTTAAACAAGAAAAATATCATTTTTGATGGATTTTGAAATATTTTTGGAGGTACAACATCCCAACTTATTAGGGGGGAAATTTCCTTTTTTGCTATCCAAGTTCACGATTTAGACTGTTGAGTCTTTCTTGCCCTTCAAAAAGTAATTTAGCGGTTAATATAATGCTCCATCACCCTGCAAATAAAAATAACTGCTCCGAAATGCAGAAACGAGGGGGGGGGGGGCGCTTCTAAAAAATTGGTTCGTATAAAGGGGGAAAACGGAGGTCATATTGCTAAAATCTAAATTTTTTACCTTTTATTTTGATTTTTTACCTTTTATTTTCATGGCTAAACATCTAAAGTTATAGAAAAATCTGATCATAATTATACATTAAACTGATTGGAATCAATTGTAACGTACTATATTTGACACATAGCGGGAAAAAAAATTAATAATGCAACAGTTCTAATATCACATTTGCGAAAATATTAAAAGTAACACATATCTAAAAAGAAAAATACTTTACAGTAACGTTCTTTAGAGTAAATCAACGTGTTCGGAATTTTCGGTTGAAATGATGGTACTTATTTAGCCCAATGGTACCGATTTATTCAACAATTTCTAATCGCTTGCTAATATTGCAATTTTTTGAGTTTTTCTTTTCTTTTCTCTCTCTCTCTCCCTGTTTTTATGGCAGAGAAAATTTGAAAATTTATTCTACGAAACTTAGTTGTGTCCTTCTGTATGTCTCGAAAATTTTCAACGCATTCCCTGATTTGTCTCTAAAGATAAATAAGAACCAACTTAATAATACACTAGGTGGCCAAAAGTATCCGGACACTTTCAAAAATTCACATTTTTACATATAGCTTGATAAATAAGTGATCAATTGTTCTTTAACTTTAGTCATACAAAATATAGGCTTCACCGAACATTTCCAAGTTGAAATTAAATTACCCTTGCATTTGGGGGACGATAAGAAGGGGGGTCGAAAGAATAACCGCTTTTTGACCATAACTCTTTGAAAATAGCTCGGAATAAGCTATGCATTTCAGTAATTAATTAGCATACTATGTATAATTACTATACAAATTCAAATGAACGTACCACTCTTACTTCCGAAGATATGAAACATTTTTTAAAAAACGGCAATTTTATTTGAAGGGTTTTTGCTCATAACACGCAGAGTTTTTAATCAAACCTTATCAAAACTTCAGGAAAGATGACAAAATACAAGAGAAAGAACATACTAAAACGGTTTTTAAAAATATTAAAAATCCGATGAGATATGAACGTTAAAAGGAAAAAAAATTTCACGGCGCATGCGCGAACGACAGAAATTTATAACTACAAAAATATTGTAGCCTGGTATATACTGCATCTTATAAAAAAAGTTCCAGTTGAATATCATGAAAATTGAAAAAGATATCAGCGATCTAGTGAGCTGTATTTCATTCATTCGCAGACAATACATACATAGTGAGGGTCTGTCCACAAAGAGCTATTTTTAAAATAAAGGTTATTTCGTCATCGTTCAAAACCAACGTTTCAGGGGGTGTCCGGATACTTTTGGCCACCTACTTATAAGGTCTTTTTGGCCGAATGGGCGAAATGTGACTTCTATGCCAAATATAAATTTTTAAACAGTATACAATTTAACATTGAAAAATATGCTCGATTGTCCCCACACTATTTGTGAACAACCCCTCTCCATTTATGAATTGTCTGCAAATGAATGAATTACAGCTCACTAGATCGCTGATATCTTTTTCAATTTTTACGATATTCAACTGGAACTTTTTTTATAAGATGCAGTATACACCAGGCTACAATATTTTTGTAGTTATAAATTTCTGTCTTTCGCGCATGCGCCGTGAAAAATTATTTCCTTTTAACGTTCATATCTCATCGGATTTTTAATATTTTTAAAAACCGTTTTAGTATGTTCTTTCTCTTGTATTTTGTCATCTTTCCTGAAGTTTTGATAAGGTTTGATCAAAAACTCTGCGTGTTATGAGCAAAAACCCTTCAAATAAAATTGCCGTTTTTTAAAAAATGTTTCATATCTTCGGAAGTAAGAGTGGTACGTTCATTTGAATTTGTATAGTAATTATACATAGTATGCTAATTAATTACTGAAATGCATAGCTTATTCCGAGCTATTTTCAAAGAGTTATGGTCAAAAAGCGGTTTTTCTTTCGACCGCCCTTCTTATCGTCCCCCAAATGCAAGGGTAATTTAATTTCAACTTGGAAATGTTCGGTGAAGAATATATTTTGTATGACTAAAGTTAAAGAACAATTGATCACTTATTTCTCGAGTTATATCTAAAAATGTAAATTTTTGAAAGTGTCCGGATACTTTTGGCCACCTAGTGTAGTTACAATAATACTAATAAAAATAATAAAAAGAGAAAAAATACGGCATGTGATGTAACTCTCATATTATAGGTTGAGTGTAATCTATTCCACTGGTCATTGTCTAAAATCAGTTTGTCCCCTTAAAATCACTATGGATGGGATACTGGCGCGATAGTTATTGTAATAATTAAAACGTTACTTTTACATTAATTTTAGACCGAGATTTCTAATCCAGATCCTTCTTTATTTGATAGTTAATTATAATGGAAATTAAATTTTCGGTTTGTAACATCGTGCGACAACGTTGATTTTTAGAAACTAGTTTTCATCGAAAAATACATAACTTCTGAGTAGACAGCCATTTTAGGTAACGGAGCACGTGGTACTTATTGACACTTCTCGAACTCGAACATGTGTGCCAGGTTCAGTGAGTGGAAACAAATTTGACTGACAATTGACGCCCATCTGATCGCGGTTGCTCCTTTATCAGGATTTATCTTAGAACACACGCAGGGCGAGCAGGGGAAAGAAACCCAGAGTACTGCGGGAAAGCCCTCTGCCCCTACTCCAGGCGCTCGGGCTACACAGCTAATGGCACATAAACCTCACCCCGAGCTCAGCTCGGGCAACGCAGTTAACTGGTTAATAATGGTAACGTTGGCTCCTGTGTCCACAATCATTTCGCAGGGAAACCCATTCACATAAGCGTAAATGAAGAGTCCGTTGCAGCCACCACTTCTTGGGGAAATCTGGAAAACTTTGGGAGACGTCTTCTTTTCTTGGCGAGCTTCGCAATTCCTTCGTACGTGGCCCTCACCGCCACATTTCCAGCACTTCAGTGTTTGTCCACCTTGGTCTTTGCGAGCCGCATTCTTCTTCAGGGTCCCCGACATCTCTTTGATTTTTCGCTCAATGTCCGAGAGACGAGTTGAGTTCAAATCTTGGGCACTCACTTCCACGCCCCTGGTCGAATGGCGATCCTTGCGGGACATTTGCTGTGCAGCCTCGAACTTCATTGCCTAAACCAGACCGGATTTAAGATCCTTAATGTCCGCCATCCGGAGAGCCATCTGAACTTCTGGATTTCGCACTCCATCTATGAAGTAGTTCAGGGCCAGGCTATCGCGAACACCCGAAGGACAGTCCGAGAAGGCGAGATGGGAAAGCCTCTCAACGTCTGCTGCAAAAACTTGCAAAGTCTCTCCAGCCCTCTGGAGTCGGGATTTGAGCTGAAGTTGGCTGAATTCTTTTTGGCAGGATTCTCCAAAGCGAAGCTCCAAGGCCGATAATAAGGCTTCCTCTGGGAAGGTCTGTAGTATATCAGCTGCATCCCCATTCAGCGAGGCTGCAAGTTGACAGGCTTTCGTGGAAGAGTCCCAGGAGTTTGCTTCTGTAACGATGAGGAACTGCTTCCTGTAAATATTCCACGAGGTCTTCCCGTCAAACGTGGCCAGTTTGATGGATGGACGAGAAGTTCCAGCTGCAGCTACACAGTCACTTGAGTTGTTGCAGGATGCTGATAATTTCGATTCAAGTTCTTTAATTTTCTTTTCCATATGGTTTTCTACTGTGGTGATTCGGTTCTCAACGCTGTCAACTTTTTCTTCTAGAACCTCCACTTTATTTTCTATGTTGGTAAATTTAGTTTCCACCAAACTTTTCATTGACGTTAGATCGCTCTTAATTTCTTCTTGACTTGAAGTTATGCTCGCGGTTTAATCACTCTTTAATTGTTCTTGATTTGTTGCCAGATCATTTTTTAATTGTTCTTGATTCGCAGCCATGTCATTTTTTAATTGTTCTTGATTCGCAGCCATGTCATTTTTTAATTGTTCTTGATTCGCAGCCATGTTATTTTTTAATTGTTCTTGATTCGCAGTCATGTCACTTTTAACAGCGTTGATCGCATCAAGGAGTTTTTGCAGTTGTTCCTCCATTGCTCGAGTAATCACCATAAAATTCCGAAGTCAAAAAGTCCTTAGAAAGAAAAGTCCGAATTCACAGGTAATTCCAAGAAAGTCCTTGAAGATGCCCCACGTTGGGCGCCAAAATTGTAACGAGTCCGTAGCACCTTCAACTTTCTTCAAATGAGCATTCCAATCTTGAGGAAGTAACTATAAATTTATTTACAAGTATGTACACTATTTACAATAAGAGCAGGAAACAATTGCTAAACATCCAGCAATTAGGCAGCAAACAGTACACTGTACTCTCAACAGTAAATCAGCACCACGTATCTAACGTGAACAGTAATTAAGAAATTACAAAAGCAAAAACAACATTCGCCCAAAGCGAATAAAAACGAGCACTCTCAGAAATCAACATCTGAAAAAAACGAACTGACTTGTGTTCAAGGCCAGCTATTTATACACGGAAAGAAATGTCCACAATATTCTAGAAAAACCCGGAATATTTTGTTTTATTCATAACTTGAACAATCCATTCACAAATTCTAGTGATAAAAAGAAAAACCACGCGAAAATGTCTTCACGCTTATCAAAGTTAGGGCAAGTGTAAAAACTACAAAGTGTTTCAGGGCCGGTATACAGATGATAAAAGTGATATCTTCAGATACTTATGCAACATGACGTCAGATAAAACCAAAACTAAGGAAAATGATGCAAGGCAGGAAAAACAACAACTATTTACAAGATTTGTAACAATATGTAACTACCTCGTGCCCGCAGTATTATGTTCTCTTTTCATTGAAATTTGTTAAATTAAATGGGCAATTCCACAGTAACTGATGTATCAGTTTTCCACAAAGCAGCGTACAAAGACTAGAAATATGGAAAATTCTTGTTTTATTTCACAAACTAAATAAAGAATATGGTCCTTACTACCATATAATGCAGTAAAAAAATATTTATAGAAAAACCTTTGAAATAGCATCAATAACGGATATATCTCGTAAGATACGTCCGTTACGGAGTCAAAAAAAAACCATCATATAAATAATACTAGCTGGGTACCCGGCCCTGCCCGGGTTTCTGTGGGTGTAGTGTGGTTTAGTGAAACTCATTCATAAATTTCCCAACACTAAAGTGCATATCTATACACATAATGGCTACTTCTGTAAACAATGGCTATGTTAGGATAAACTATGAAAAAAATAATGCAAGCTAAAAAAAAAACAAGCTACAAATAATGTTTGAGTATATAGGAAATGTTATAAGCTTGGTATATTAAAATAAATATATATTTACAGTATCAATCGCACTGAAATTAACCATTTCCTAATATTGCTCGTTAAATAAGTCCCATTATTAGTTTCTATCCTCGTGACAACATTGGTGAGGTGAAAACATCTTATGTAGCTAATTTAGAAATTTTTTTGACTATAAACACTTTCTATTCTCTAACTATTGCCAAAATCAATTTTTTTTTTCACCCGTTAGCGATTGTTGAGTCAGATAAATATAAAAATCCTTAGAAGGCAATAAATTCCATACTTACTCCAGAGAAGCCTTGGTTCAAAATTTTCAATATGATTACAATCAATATATTTGCTGCATGGCACCAAATTTTAGCAACAATGGGTTGAAAATTTAATCATTTAATGGGGAAATGACATAAAATTAACTGTTTTCCATACTAACTTTTTTAAACTAAGATTTTTAGAAATAAATTAGAGCTTATCCTGCTCCCTGTTACTGTAGCTATCTACGGTGAAAAAATTGTTAAAATCGGTCCAGTAGTTTGGAAGATTACCCCGGACATACGTTTTCAAAAGTAGTCTTTATGTACGTATATAGATTTCTGGAGAATTCAACTGTATTTCATAGAAGTAAAGTTAATGTTCTTCAAAACTTTATGCAAGAGAACAAAAACCTATCATATTTAGAGACTCTGCAGGCTGTTTTGGACTGCAATCGATGCTTTCTTTTTCAACATGGAATTGCCCAAAAGTAATTTAAGCTAAATTGGGGGAGGTTTTTGGAATTAAAGTATTATAACTCTGTAATGCAAATTTGGTGTTTTCCCCCCAGATGGGTGTCACCGCGGTGGAGTAACGCTGGACCTCGCCACTATTCCCCCCAGTAGTGACGTTACTACTCGTAATTGAAGGGCTTGGGAGATGAAGGGGTTATGACAAAACATAAATTGCGAGTAACTAAAGTTTGAAGTTTTATTGTTGCAGCTTTTCTTTTTTTCTGGTTCTCTCCTTAGGACCCTGCTCCACATTAGCGTAAAGCAGAAAAATAAAGCAGAAACATAAAATGGATTACATAGTGTTCCTATGGAAAGTACCCGGATTTTCGGTTTCTGCCTTCGGTTTCGGTCGCGTTTTACGCTGATGTGGAGCAGGGCCCTTAGTGTGCAGATGAAATTGTTCTAATGATATCTACCTTTAGATGTATTAAGTTTTATTTGCTTACCTGCATCCATTGCTTACCATTGTCCAGAGTGTTTATCTTTTAAAATGTAACATAGCCCCTTAATTCTCCAAGCCCTTTAATTACATTTCTTTCGCATTTATAAAGCAGATTTATATTTACATACTCTTTATTTTGCCTCTAGGACGTTTCTTTCTTTGCAGTTGGAGAATTCATTATCAGTTGCGACATTAGATGACCTGTAGTTTGTAATAAAGTCCCTCCGACTAATTAATCACAGTAAAACTGTGTTACAAAAATTAAAGTCTCAAAGCATAAAAATTCCAACTGAGCCTGCTTGTTTTTTTTTCTCATAGAAATAAAACATTTCATGAACAATTTCTCATCTTAAACATTTTTAAGAATGTCCCTCCTGTCTGAATAGATCATTGAATAAGGTACCTATAAATATGCATCTAGAATTTTGATTTCACGTCATAAATCCTAAACTACTTTTCTGGAGAACAAAAAATGGAGCTATTTCTATACGTTCCATCCCTGATCTAATTACTTTTATCGCTTAAATAAATTACGAACGCTAGAACCAGTCATAAAAACAACCTTCGAAGAAATAAGAATTATTTTATGTAGGTTCAACGTTTTCGCAGAATCGAAAAATAACTGCGCGACTTTTTCCGATAAATTAAAATTTTCGCCGCGAAATACATTCGTGCTTTGCCCAGTATTTCGTAGAATGTTTTCTCACTAGATCGTAATCGAAACAAACGATTTTTCCGAAGTTAATTCAGTTTACTTTTGTTATTGACACATTTTTTTCAGTAAATATTTTCCGTTCTTCTGTTGTTAAAGTCAACAACCTTGGACGATGATACGATTAAAGACGGAGAGAGCTAGAGAAAGCTATTTAATATTTTTCTCTATTAACCGTCGCCAAATAAAATTAATCTCTGATGACATATTTTGCTCTGAAGAGAAGTATCTCTACCCCAAGCTGCATAAGCCAGCTCCGATAGATGATAGCAGTATTTTATCTCCACTTCCACAATTTACGCACAGTACCAAAGGGGGAGCGAGTCTCTAGTAATATGCACGCAACGGTAAATGCTGGCGACAGACAGCAGGACTTTCGGGACCATGGATTTATCTCTTATACACTCCGTATTTATTCAGTGGATATTTCATGGCGACAGGCTTTGAGCCCAGCAGACTATGATTACCATAGTTTGATACGCGGATCATTATAGCTTAATCAGAAAGAAATGAAAAATAACTGAACTGAAATAATTCTTCTTTAGAATCAGCTTATCAATACATCCAGATCACATTTTTGTTGAATATCTATTTTTATTTCTAACAAGAATTTTTTATCAATGTCGTCAAGCAATGAAAAGGACAAGAAAGATTTCAGAAGGCACAAAAATACTGCTAAACACATGATAGTGCAAGTCGATATCTTTTAATGTTGCAGTAAAAATGCACGGACTTGTACTATAATATGATTTGTTCAAAACTCTACATTAACAAATAAACATAAATTGTACAGCACATTGTAGAAATGATGACTTTTTAAGAACAATTAATTCAGGAAATATATATTTTTACTATGCATTCTTTTTAGCCTACTTTCCCGTTAAAAATAAAAGCAAGACGAAAAAAGTATTAAAAGTGGCTTAATGCATCTAAAAAATATCGCCAAGTCCAAAAAATATCGCCAAGTTAAAAAAAATATCGCCAAGTCCAAAAAATATCGCCAAGTTAAAAAAAAATATCGCCAAGTTAAAAAAAATATCGCCAAGTTAAAAAAAATATCGCCAAGTCCGAAAAATAATGACAAGTTAAAAAAATAAAAAGGTGAAATGAATATCGAAAAATTAAAAATTTGAAAGTAGGGTATTGAGATGGGGAATTTGTGCGTCGGTCGGTCGGTCGGTCTGTCTGTCCCCCCCCTAATAACTTTTGAATGAACATTCCGATTTGGACAAACTTTTTTTTGTTGGAAAGATCTCGGCGAGTACAGCTCATTCCCATATTTGATTTTTCGATTTGAACAATTTTTGGTTCAACTTTGAGCCGTTCAAATAACCGGTCCCGCGATACTAACTTTTTAATGAACAGTCCGATTTGAACAAACTTTTTTTTGTTGGAAAGAACTTTTCAAGGATACTTCATTCCCGTATTTACATTTCCGATTTGAACAATTTTTCGTTCAACTTTGAACCGCTCAAGCAAGCTGTCACCCCTAATAACTTTTGAGTAAACAGTCCGAGAAAAATGACTGACTGTGCAGACAATTTTTTGTTTATTTATTCATTTGTTTTATTGAATTTATTATTATTATTACTATTATTTTTTTTAGCAGACGATTTTTTTGTAACAAAAATGTTTCATTCACGAGAACATTTTATTCTTTATTTATATTTAACAACTGGCAACGGATTAAAAGTGAAATTCGAGACATTTTATCAACGGACGAGTTTTTTTTTCTTTTTTTTTCTTTCTTTGATAAAATGTGTTTTGATGTACTTTGTACTTTTAATTTTTTTTTGAAAACAATTGAGGAATTTTTCTACGGAAGAACTGTAACAGTTACATTCTTTAAAAGGTGCGACAAAACTTTATTTATTCATTTATTTACTTTTTATGTGTCTATTTCATCTGATGAGAGGGGTATATTTTGCTTTTAGAAATCAGCTTCAAGTGCTAAAAAGGTATGTTTGACATAATTTTTAGTCTTAGATAATCAAGAGAATAATGATCAGATGCTAGAATGCCGATGTCGATGTACGGGAAAGTAGGCTCGTTTAGTTCTTGACAGAACTTCTTGTTTGAAATGCATTTGGAGTTTATCTTTAATTAATGACCATGAATTGTGCTTCTAGTGCTCACTAGTTGGGGCCAAAGATTCAAAATTTATTCTTTATGATAACCGAGAAATGATTTCAAAGCCTTAACAAATAGATATCTTTATCGAGTTGAAATCTGTTGGGGTTTAGGCATGACCCTGAAATAAAATGTATTTGGCATTTTGGCTTTGCGATGGATGATCCTGAACTTTCCAGAAAATAGTCAACAATGTATAAATTTGATTTTTTTTTAAACTGTAAGTACAACTATTCCGTCCAAAGCGTAATATTAAAAACTTTACACAACCCAGCCTTAGATAACATGCTAGTCTTTCACAAGTATTAGTTTAAATATCCATTTGTGATTTCTAAAAAGAAACGGCAACAATTACTATGAATTTTTTTTTCTATATAGCTAAAAGAAAAAATACTGGAGTTTTGGTTACAATCATTTTGATTTTTCTACAAAGCAAACAATAACTATAATTTACTCAGTCATAAGTCTAGCATTTAGAAAACTAATTTGTTTAAAACCCTATTGGCTGCTATAAAAAAAATAAAATTAAATTAAGTACCCGCTTCAATTTAAGTAATTTCAATGAATATATGGGTACCCAAAATAGCAATAAAAGCATACTTAGTGAAGTGCTAAATGGCACAAAATTGTTTATTCCTAATGTTTCGTCTCATTAGCATAGTATACAGATATTTGTTAAACAATTCCTTTAAACTACTGAAACTATCCGTTATTTATATTTTCTTGAACCATTCTCTTCCAAAAACTTGTTCTAAAAGAAAAATAGCGCACTTAGAATTCTTCAAAAGAGAAAATGATCCGTTTCTGCATTGACATTAACATTTATTAACTAAATAGAAAGTAAACGACGACGTTAAAATTAATTCAGCTACTTGTGTTTCGGCTTTTTGCTTAGCTTCAGGATTATAAAAATCCAGTTATAGCTTTAGTGTTGACATTTTTATGTTTTTCCCAAAAGTTTTCATTTCTATTATTCCTTATCTACAAGTGAATTTCTAATTTAGCTACATTCCATAACTTTATTCGCTGTTTTATTCACCTTCTTATTTTGAAACGGAAGGTTTTTGAACGAATTTAATAAATTAGTGTCTAATTTATTTATATTTTTTGCTTTTTTTACACATTTATTTATTTTTAATGTTCCAAAATCTTTTAAGGAAAAAAGTTCTATATTAATTCTCTATTCCACTTTTCTTTTTGAAAATATGTTACTTTCCAGATGAAAGAAGCATTATTATCGTCTAATATTTATTAACAGCATTTATTCGTCTATATCAGTAGTGTCCAACCCTTTCCATCCCAAAGGCCACAACTCGTACTAAAATGATGCCTGCTGGCCAGAACACGAAAAAAATACTTCATAGTTTGATATGGGAAAACATAGAAAAGGATTGAAGATCATAAACGAAGGATTGTTGTACAATTACTTGAAGCTCACTTTATTAATTGCATCTGCTTTTTAGAAACAAAATTCTGAATATCTGGATCCAATTTTGTAATTGATTAATCAGTTTTTGAATTGAAACGCTAAACAAAACTTCGGGTCACATGTGCCAGCTTTGAGGGCCGTAAATGACCCATAGGAAGTAGGTTGGCTACCTTTGGTCTACATGACACTTTTTTATTCATCACTAGCCGGGTAACCGGCCTTGCCCGGACTTCTGCTGGGTGTAGGTTGTTTTAGTGAAACTCATTCATAAATTTTTCAACATTAAAGTGCATATCTATAAACATTATGGCTATTTCTGTAAACAATGACTATGTTATGGATAAACTAAAAAAATGTATTACACACCCTAAATACAAATGCAAGCTACAAATAATGTTTAGGTAAATAGGAAATGTTCAATCTCACTGGAATTAACCATTTTCAAATATTGCACGTTAAATAAGTCCCATTATTAGTTTCTATCCTCGTGACTACATTGGTGATGTGAAAACATCTTATGTACCTAATTTAGAATTTTTTTTTAAATATAAACGCTTTCTATTCTCTAACTATTGCCAAAATCAATTATCTTTTTATTTAACCCGTTAGCGATTATTGGCACAGATGGATATAAATACCCTTAGAAAGCAATAAATTTCATACTTACTCCAGAGAAGCATTGGTGCAAAATTTTCATTGTGATTACTATTAATATTATTGTTGCAAGGCAACAAATTTTTGCAACGATGGATTGAAAAATTAATCATTTAATGGAGAAATTACATAAAATTTACTGTTTTCTGTAATACCCTTTTAAAACTAAGTTTTTAGAAATAAATTATAGCCTATCCTGATTCCTGTTAATGTAGCTATCTACGGTGAAAAAATGGTTAAAATCGGTTCAGTAGTTTTGAAGATTACCCCGGACATACATACAAAAGTAGCCATTTATGTATATAGATTATTCTTTTCAAAAAATTTAATGTTTATATGACTAGTACTAAACTACCTTGATGAATAAAACATGTATGATAACTAAGCTCATTTTTTTAGTTGCGGGGGTATATATTTTGTGATACCTAGATTTCGGAAGCGATTTAAAAAAAAAAAAACAAAAATTGTCCTTGCTGACTGGAAGATTTTTTTTGAAGAAGTGCTGCTTTGTTGGAGATTGGGCTGAAATGTTTGAAAGTGTCTGAAAAATTAGGGCGATATTAATAATTTCGTCAAAAATTCTATAAAATTAATAACGATCCTGGCACTAATAATTCTGACATCCTAAGCAACATTGACAAGAATCAAGCCCTCCCTCCATAAAACTTTAAGAAATTTTCAAGGAACAGACAGCATTGTCAAATTTGCATTCAGTTATCAGGAATAAAGTTTTCATGATGGTCCCTCTAATTTAGTTACACAGCAAAATTTGACATTGCAGAAATAACATTGCATGGCACTTTGCACTTGAAGCTTAAATTTTGGTATCGAAAATTTAATGCTCCAAAGATCATAACTACCGTAAGCAGTTAATTTCAAATTTCCATCTAAGACTTTATGTGAAAAAAATTAAAAACTAGCAAAAATTGTTTTTCTTCCAGAAGGTTTAGGGTTAAATAACTTAGTGAGGTTTTTATTTATTTGTTTATTTTTTTGTAACATAAGTGACGAGGAGGGGTATACGTAACCCAGCATTATCGCGTACTTTACAGAATTAGCAAATTAAAGCAGGGAAAAGTCTCAATAATAAACTTTTTGTGCGAGGGCTTTGACTTTCTGACCCACAACTTTTTTGTTAATTGTTACCAAAGCAATAAAAAATAACAGTTATTATAAAGCTAGTTTTGTAAATAAATTTAACAAATTGATTTCAATAGTGAACTTAAGCAAGCATATATTTGCGGATTTAGTGCATTTTATACTTTCCAAAGCATTCAGGTTTTGAGAGATTTCGCTGATTCAAGTTCAGTACTGTCTACCCACAGCTGCTATGGAGTTGGAAAACCGTATGATATGGCAAGTTTATCTGAATGGGGGGGGGAGTAGAAATTTCATCCAAATGACTTCAGTGTGATTCTGCATTAAATTAGAGACTAACACACATCTGCAAAAGCTGGCATCCCTAAAAACTAATAGATACGTCGATTTCCACCTAGAAACCAGATGTCACCCTTTCCATCTTCTTCGTGGTCAACAGTAAATGAATAATAAAGACAACTCACCCAGTACCGTAAATGACAAACATGTACATTAAATCCATATATGGGCGATTCTCTGTAAACTCGTAGTTTGCTGTCCGAACCGAGTATTTTAAAAGTAAAAAAGTGCAATAAAGTAATTATCGCTCTTAATACAAAGAAGCCATTAATACTTTGTTGCCCAGTTGTATTTGGAGCGATAACAGTTCATTTTTTTTTTCTAGAAATTATCTAAGCACCAAAAACAATAGTCCCCTGGCTCTCCCAATCCAATAGTCTAACACTTAAAGGCAATATTAAAAAAACCTATTAAGACTACATAAATTTGGCAATTAATATCTAAAAACAGAATAATGAAGCTATATTTTCCTTATGAAATAAAGTATAGTTACGTATTTCTAAAACTTAAAATTGTCATGTAAATTCTGTCCGGAGTTTTTTCAAACAGTCCCCTGCAGCAAATTCAAAGCTGTAATACGAAAAATCTATAACTTTTGCAAATTCTTTTTGGCATGAAGTTTAAAGCAATCAGTGTGAATTTGCCAAAATCGCCGAGAACGGTATTGAAACGCTACTTTGCTTAGTTTAAGACCCACATTTGTGATGAAAGTATGCATCAGGGTCGTTGCGGAAACAGTCCTCTGGGAAGTGATTTTATTAATGTCAATTAATTTGATTATAAAACATATTAGTTATTATGTTCACGATTTGTGCCTAAATTTATAGGTAGTCTCGTAACTAATTATGTTCCAATAGTTTTGCAGATATTACGCAACAAAGAGCAAAAACACAGTCCCCTGCCTAGTTATACCAGGCGGGGGACTTACCCCCTATCATAATTTATCAGAAAAACACAAACTTCAATTGGCCCTTTTTCAAACCAAAGTAATAGATTCATTTTCTGAGCAATAGTATTATAATTATACGAACACTAGTTGACCCGGCAAACGTTGTTTTGCCATATAAATAATTTCCTAGTAATTTCTAGTGTAGACAAAAAATAGCTTACTTATTGTAAGTATGTATGTATGTATGGTAGAATGTGTATATTGTATGTATGTAAGAATGTGGTATATGCGTGAAATAAGCATGGAGCGCTGTGAACGATGAGGGAATATAAAAATAACAAAAGGCAAACATTATTTTTAAGTTATTATAATTTATTCCTTAAAATTATATATCATTAATTAAACAATTACGACAGCAACACTATTAAACAATATCAATCTCTTAATGCTATAGCGTGAACAATATTTTTTGTTAGTCCATCTTTAGCTAACACAAACAAACTGGATGGTTTACCCACTCGAGAGCATGCCACGTATAATTGTCCGTGTGAAAAACATGGTGTTCTCAAATCTAAGCCACAAACAGACATCGTTTGACCTTGGGATTTTTAGATAGTCATTGCAAATGCCAATCTAATCGGAAACTGAATACGTTTGAATTGAATTGGCACATCTGTAGGTATAATAGGAATCCGTGGTATGAGTATATTTTCACCTCTGAACTTACCATTTAAAATCCTGGCTTCAATCACGTTTTTCATTAATTTTTGAATGACTAATCGCGTACCGTTGCACAGCCGGGGCGGGTTCAAATTACGAAGCAAGATAATTGGAGATCCAACCTCTATTTTTTAAAAATTTGTGTCACTTTAATGGTCGTTCATACCCCCCCCCCCCTCTCGCAGTGAAAAAAAACTTTACACAGCAGATTTTGCCTAATAACTCAACACTCATGGTGTTTGATACATTTTATTTGTTTGTAATGATGTTTTTTGGTCACAACCGATATGAAAATCACAAAAAATAGTTACTTTAATTGTTAACATATATTTATCGTCTTCAGAATTTTTGACTTTTAATTTTACCTTGAGTTTAACGTAAATGCAAGGTATAAAATACAGAATTTTATAAAGGTACAAAAATTAACATAATATAATTGATATTGTATATAATTTTTGAAAAAATAATATAAGTGCCGCAAATCAAAAACCATTTATTGCCACAATCGATTCAAAGCCCCCAAAAATGGCGCAAACGTCCATAAGAAAATTCTACAGCATCGAAGGAACTCATTGCCAATTTTAACAAAGATCCGACCAAAACTGTCATTTTGTACTATAAAAAAATATGGGGTAGATCCCCATGAGGGGATGTACCTGCATAAGGACATTACAATCATTAAAATCATTCAAAAAAAGAAACCATGCAGCTGTTCGAAAAAATCCTTGCGGGCCTGGATTCGATCTCATTCCATCAGGAACTTCAACCTGACACGCATAACCACTTGATCATCGGGTCGCTCATTGAAGTAAGGATTTACGATAACACATATTGTTTTAAATGACATGAAATGTTAGTTTTTCGATCATAACTTTTTTTCTAGTGAACAAATATCGTCATATGAGTACATGGTACCTAAGTTACACCATTTCCTATCGATTAAAAAAAAATCGTCCAAATCGGTTCAGTAGATCAGATGTTATGTGCGAACAAAAAAAAATTTAGGGGTGGACTACCCCTAACATTTAGGGGGATGAAAAATAGATGTTGGCCGATACTCATAGATACTGGATAAGCACAAAAAATTTCATCAAAATCGGTCAAGCCGTTTCGGAGGAGTATGGCAACGAAAACTGTGACACGAGAATTTTATATCGCACACCTAGAAGAATACTGTCACAACTCAAAAGTCGAAACTCCGAATGTTCAGAGATGTACCCAGAGCCATGATTTAAAAGTCAAAAAGAAACGTTTATTTTAAAAGCATTATGAAAGCAAATGAGCCGAAATGATCTAACCTAATGTATGATAGACTGCACTATTACTAATTGCTTTAATATATCAGGGCGATTCTCTGTAAACTCGCCATTTTTCACACGAAATCTGTCTGGGCATGGTTTTTTGAAATGTCCGTGTAATTATTTTACTATTGCTCAGAAAATGGATCTATTACTTTGGTTTGAAAGAGGGCCAATTGAAGCTTGTGTTTTTCTGACAAATTGTGATAGGGGGTAAGTCCCCCGCCTGGTATAACTAGGCAGGGGACTGTGCCAGGTGACTGTGTTTTTGCTCTTTGTTGCGTAATATCTGCAAAACTATTGGAGCATAATTAGTTACGAGACTACCTATAAATTTAGGCACAAATCGTGGACATAATAACTAATATGTTTCATAATTAAACTAATTGAAATTAATAAAATCACTTCCCAGAGGACTGTTTTCGTAACGATCCTGATGGCAACTTTCATCACAAATGTGGCTCTCAAACTAAACTAAGTATCGTTTCAGCACCGTTCTCGGCAATTTCAGCAAATTCACACTGATTGCTTTAAACTTCATGTCAAAAAGAATTTGCAAAAGTAATAGATTTTTCGTATTACAGCTTTGAAAATGTTGCAGGGGACTGTTTGGAAAAACTCTGGACAGAATTTACATGACAATTTTAAGTTTTAGAAATACGTAATTATACCTTATTTCATAAGAAATATATATCTTCATTATTCTATTTTTAGATATTAGTTGCCAAATTTATGTAGTGTTAATATATTTTTTGAAATACTATCTTTAACAGTTAAACTATGGGTTTGGGACAGCCAGGGGACTGTGTTTTTGGCGCTTAGATAATTTCTAGAAAAAAAAAACTAAATTGTTATCACTCCAAATACAATTGGGCCACAAAGTATTAATGCTTTACTTGTATTAAGAGCGATAATTACTTTATTACACTTTATTATTTTTAAAATACTCAGTCCGGACAGCAAATTACCAGTTTACAGAGAATCGCCCATCAATTTCTTTTCCATGTCTTAAATTTTTCTGTTTTTGAGTTGTGACAGTATTCTTCTAGGTGTGCGATATATTAGATTTCAAAAAACCGTGCCCGGACAGATTTCGTGTGAAAAATGACGAGTTTACAGAGAATCGCCCATATGGAAAATGACGAGTTTACAGAGAATAACCCATATGTATAAATACTACAAAATACTTGAATGCAAAAATTCAACCTCACTAGCTACTGGTTAGGTACAAAAACATTAATGCTTACCAAAAACACCAGCTGCTTCAAATACAATGCATATCCCAAGTAAAGTTACAATAGCTATGTGGATAAGCCTAAACAAACGGGAGATAGAATAGCTAATGCTTTTGTGAAAGCATCGGGCTTCCGAATGTGTTTCTCACATAAATATTCAACAAAGTGTGCTTAGCATGTGCGTAGTACGATTTAATCTAAGGTTCATAAATGCGGTCTCAATATTCTGGGAAATAAATAATAAATTCATGATCTCACCGATACGATGGGACGTCGTGAATTTGTTATTTGGTACGACACATTATGTTTCTCTGGTGGAAGTTAGTTGGAATTGAACCATCCTTCTAAAAATCCAAAGCGATAATTTGAAATTATAAGCTGAAGATTTTTGGTTTCATACAAACTTCTAATTAATCATATGATTCAAAGCGAACACGAATGAAAAATGATCGCGGATATAAATTAACTGCTAACAAACAGGATGTAAACTAAACAGAATAGTGAGTCCAAAGTGAAGATCGAAAGACTATTATTTAAATTTTATCTGCGGCGATGATGTCAACTTTTAACGAATACTTTTAACAATAAGATGTAGACATAATGAACTTAAAAAAGTTCCGTAAAAAAAGAAAAAATAAAGATTTCGGGAAATGCCCCTTTGCAAATTTCTAAATATGCTTCATTTATTGAATACCTATTCATGAATGTATTTTTTTGTGTTTTGGTATCCTTTATTTCACCTTCCAAACACTAAAAGGATTTACGCCTGTGAAGAAAACCAAGAGATATAGTGATACAGCAATTTTTTAAAACTCCCAGGATCAGTTTTTAAACGAATCGGTTTTTTTACGAAAGCTACCTGCAAACGCAAAAAACGTTAAGCAAGAAACGAACGATGCTTTTTTGTGTATGCAATTTCCCAATCATTAAAGATTGCCTTTCTCCAACTCGTAGATTTTGTGAAGTGTACAGGCAGTATTCATCTCGCCACTTACGATACAAAATAAATAAAGAAAAATCACATCACCAGCTAGGGGTTAAGCTAGTCATGAATCGGTTAATTTTGATATTTTCATAAGATTACTGTTTAACTTGCACTATCATAAAAATATATCCTTTAAAAGTTTTATTTGCAACCTAATGTATCGCATTTGTTTCGGATATTCTTTCAAGTTAAGTAACATACTTTATCGTCAGCCAAACAAAATCGTGTATCGTGTAACTCTTCTTACTCCTACACCCTTTTTAACGCTTGTTTTGTTTATTTATTCACTTTTTTTCCCCGGAAAAACTGGAGGTAAAACTGGTCGAATTTTTCGGAGGGGATGGGGCAGAATGTGAAGAAAAGGGTGAAAGCAGTGCAAAATTATTCCACGAGCAAAACGTTAAAGATTTTATTGTGATGTTTATTTTGAATTTGAAAATATTTAAGCATATTAAATCCAATGGTCATACTTACAAGCATAAGAATCGCTAAAACCTCAATTTGGCAATAAAAATGGCTATACAAACAAAGGGAGTACTTTACACCAGAAAGCATTGTTTACACAAGAAAAATGCTTCATGGTTATGTCACTTATGATGAATATGTTGACTAATAATCTAGTCTATCTATTTTTACTAAAACTGATCTCAGACGGGAATTAGAAACAAAATAATCCGAGATGCGAGAACGCCCGTGTCAGACAAAAATGCTAATTCTGAAAGCAAATGTTTTACTTACTTGAGAATTTTCTTGGTAGTTCGCCGAAAACGATCATTATGGCATGATACCACGAGTCTAGTCTTCTAAATGAAAAACCTCTTTCGAAAAATTCTTCGCCAGTCTGTGTACTCAACGACTCTGATAAATTTTACAAGTGTGTTTTCAACTACCGTAGCCTACGAGGATTGGACGCTCTGCTTTCCATCCTCGTAGGCTACGCAACTACGCAGATAATGCGGGAATGCTCCAGAAAGTGGCTCTATTCTCCTTATTTCGCCGGAAACAGCGAGAATACTTAAAAAGAATTTGTAAAAGTCGCATTGAAAGAGCTAAATTTTTTTTTGGGACGGAGAAAATCTTAATTCGCCCAAATGGACGTCTCAAGTTTACTAAATGGTGAAATATGGGTATACATGATGGAACACAACTCCAAAATAGGACTACGTCCGAAAAAGTATTCTTCCAATGCGAATGGATCACTGGCAAATACCAAAATATAATATAAATTCGGACTGAGTGCACTTGAACTTGATTCGGCAAATCAGTCACAATCCAAGTCCGATTTTACCTTTAAGATGGTTAAAACACCCCTCACACACACACACACACACACACACACACACACATATATATATATATATATATATATATATATATATATATATATATATATATATATATATATATATATATATATATATATATATATATATATATATATATATATATATATATATATATATTAGGGTGTCCCAAAAAAAACGAAATTCGGAACTTCGTAACGCATACCCTCTTATTTTTTTCCTTTTACATCAAAACAACTGTAAAAAAAGTTTCATGCAATTTGAAGAACGGTAACCCTAGCCGACTTGCGTCCGAAAGTGCAAACTAGCCCTTTTTCACTAGGCCAAAGCGAAAAAACTTTTTTCGGAAATTCAAAATTTCACGTTGATAAAACACTTCCCCTAGATCCCAACATGTCCCAAAAAATCGTTTATCCAAATTAAAAAATATTTAGGTACCCCAAACGAGGCTTAAAATTCATAATTTTCTTTAAAAAAAATAGCTTTTTTTCTGTGTATTTTGTAAACAACGAAATATAAATTTTAAGAAATTATCAAGATGAAAAATATGAAGCATGAAGTATATTATTAAAGCTAAATATTAGTTTTTTCTCTCATTTTATATTAATTTCTTCCTTAAATTACTCAAAGTTAAGGTTTTTTCAAGTTTTCTTTTACAAATGAAGTTAAACACCAATGTAAATAAAGCACAAATTGGCTAGAATGTACAGCATATACATGATTATTTTCAGAGATCATGATTATTTTCTGTTGATAAGCCAACAAGATACCGCATCTTCTTTTTCCCACAGAACTTGATACAATTCGCATTTTCTTGGCGTATAAAGCTCTTTCACTTTAGTATTTTAACTTGACTAAGAATTTAGTGGCAATTCATACAGTGACTTTGACGTGTCAGGTTCTGCAATTGGAAAAAACTATAACCTGGCAGTATTGAAAAGGCTACCCAGGTTCTTACCGCAGTTAATATAGTAATTACTCAAATAACATTTAAAGATTTGACGTAAATTATAATATGTTAACTATTCATTAAAAAAACCTTAAACCTGCCGTTTGGCACACTGTGACGCCCAAAAGCACACCATGGTAATTCAAATGATACACATGTTACTCCATTGCAGCTGGTGCTAAAGCATTTCATCCTAAAAGGTGTCGTGTGCAACCCGCAATTTTAACAGCGTACAGCAGCGGTAGACAACCTGTGGATGGCGATCGACTAGTCGATCGCAGGCGCACTTTTAATAGATCGCAACAATATTTTGAGCCTTCCTTTCTGTCTGAGTAGAACTAATAAACATTAATTTCTCGAGAAAGAAAATAGCTTAAACTTCTAAGTAGAAAGTTATTTTAATTTGAAAGTTATTCAAAATTTTCCAACGTTTTACAGGAGCTGGACCTTTTATAGTTCGTATTTTATAAGTTTTAAAGCAAGCCGTACTGGTGCCTGAAACTATTTTTATGTGGGTTAATGTTAACATAGCATTATTTCAGCATATTAAAGCAACTATTTAATAAGTATCAACGTATTTTTTGATGAGTTAACCTTCAAATTGAAGTCAGTATAGTCTCAACTTAACGGCATATGCAACACATCCATTTAATTACATTGTGTATGCATCACGTCTCCCCCCTCCCCAGTCGATCTTTTGTTCAAGCCTTACTTAGAAAGTAGAACTTCAGTTATTTAGGTTGCCGACGGCTGGTGTCAAGTATGAAAATGTTTCAATTGTTACATATTTATTTCGACTTGTCGAGTTATTTAATAGCATGCCTAGTTATTCGGTAAAATAACTGAGTTATACACTCCAACGGTAACACGTACACTGAAGCAAAATAAAATTTGAAAACTTATATACACACCATTTCAGAGCAATTGTATTTTTCATGATTCCGAGCATGAAGCTTTTTTAAACGATCTATGCTTTAAGTATATCATGATCGTAATGAACCTGGAAATCAAAATTAAATTTCCGTCCCAAGCTTCTTTAAAAGCAATCTAACCACATTTCATTTATAAAGCAATTTAATCAAAGTGGATTTCGAAAGGCAATTGTCTTAAGCGTTTCTCCTTGAAGATGCCGCGACGTGGAGGACGAAGGAATAAAACCGAACTGATGAAATTCTGTGTCGCGACGGAGAAAGTAATTGTTTCTTATTGAGAAGAAGCTTTTTAAAAACTCTTTACAATTTGGAAAAAAAAATAATAATAACCCTGAATTAGAACCTAATGCTAAATTCCTTTTGTAAGAAGAAGGGGGAAAATGAATTAATACAAAAAGAGTATTCATATTCAAAATAATGCTTTTTGTTGTTAAATGTTATAAAATAATAATTTTATAACATTTTCATAAAAGGATTATTTCAAGCAGAATGGATTAATGTGTGTTGCGGTAATTTTGTTCTTCCTTTGAAGTTACACTGTATTCTCCTATATTAAGTAGGGAACGTAGCCAGGCATTGTGAAAGCTATGCAAATCTAAATCACAGAATTACGACACTCCCAGTTTAGGTTTGCTCCAATTACAAGAATTTCGTTCTTTTTATTTTTGGAGAGATAAACTTTGATGCCAAATCATTCCTTTGCGTTTATTTTGCACAAATTGCGAGCATAGTTGAATTTGTCTTATAATTTTTCTGTAAGGGATTTTAAATCAAGCTTAAAATATTTAACGTTTTATACGCAATCTAGAGATAAGATTTTCTAGTTTGAGGAGGGGGGGGGAGTGCTAGTTGTAATACTTTATTGAAAAGCCATTTGTCTACAATTCTCTACGCAAAGCATTTATTACTTGCATCTTTGAATCCCTTTCGGGGCCTCTAAGCTTGGGGGGCCTTCACAATTGCGACTTGATACATCCACCACTGAGGATACCTATGGGCTCCAGATTAAGAACCGTTGGTTTAAAACTTTTGATTGTTCAAAACCTATTGCATATGTTGTGATTATCTACCATTGCGATTATCTATGCATTCATTAATTTCTACCTGCATCAGCCTCATAGAGCAAGGAATCACTATTTCCATTTACCCCCTAATCTCAGGAGTAAATGGAAATACGTTGAAGTAAAGAGGATTTAAATTCGCTGACGAACAGACACAGACAAATATTTCTTGATAACTAAAATCTTTAATTCGAATTCAATTATTTCTCCGCAATCACAAATTACGATTGATATTTGGCTACGTGTATACGTGTGTGTGCGTGGATATGAATGTATATATGTGTATTTGTAGGCGTGTGTGTGTGTAGGACACGGGCACTATACCACCAGGAGGGGTGGAGGCCAAGAACCGGCTCCATCTGCAGCAGAGGCCGGTGGAAATCCGAGGAGGTGGAGAACCTTCTCGGCTCTAAAAAAAAACTGCGGGGGATGGATTTTTTTAAAAGAAATTTTGAAGGCGAATCATGGCATAAAACATTACTGTTTGATATTTTTTATGGGGCAAGTGAATCTTTGACGAATAGAACAGATACTACAGCTCATATCTCAAACTTTCAACGTGATAAATAAATATTAATGGAGATAAGTTCAGGTTTAAAAAAATCATTCTCGTGCAAAACGTCCGTTCTACTGATAATTTATTACTTGTTTATTAATATGACACTTGAAGCTACCTTTATGTTCCATATATTTTATCTTAGATTTAATGTGTAAACGTTGTTTGAGATTTCATTTCTTAGCTATTGCTCATTTTTACACTTTGAATAAAACTGGCAATGTCTGCTTTGCTATTTGCCTTTTTTTCCTTTTTCTTTCACATTTTCATCTTTTCTACTCCTCAAGAACTTTTCTCCTTTTCTTCAACCTTGTAATTAAAATTCGAACACTATTAAACAATTATTTCGTAAAACACTTCCATCATTACTTCCCCTTATATATCTCTGCCCGTCTTCTTCGAAATCCATTAACAACCTCGAAGATTGTTTAACGTAAATACTTTAAAAACGTTCAAAAGTAGCATTCAATTCTTCTCTTTCGGGCATTAAAGAAGCGATTCGGAATTTTCTCAACCCGGTGGTGTTCGTAGCAGACGACCGTTTATTGGAGGAACCAAAGTAATTACGCCTTTCAAACCTTCATTACGTTCGACCAAGGAAGAAACCGTTTCTCCTCCAGCGCTCCCATATCTGTAGGGATCGAATGATTGGTTATTGCTGTAACTACTCTTGGCAGTTGGCTTCCGGAAGCCAAACTTTTGCTTGCTGCATTCGAAAATCCATAGAACAAATAATAATAGAATGGCCATTTTGGATAAGATAAAGATTACCGTATCGGCACATAAATTTTTTTGAAACATTGTTTGTGTATATTTATTCAAAATAGGAAAATTAATTTGTTAAAAAACGCGTATCAACTGTGAGGATTATATTTTAATAAGCTTTAATTAGTTTGATATGTGGGTTTGTTTGTATGTATGTAACTATTAATAAAAAATAAAATTCACGCTCTTCACAAATATAAAAGTAGCATATTTAATCCTATTATTAATACTAAAGGCTAAACTGTATTACATGTTCGTGTTTCAGTTATGTGTATGTAACTCTGAATAAAAGATAAAATTCACGTTCTTTGCAAACATAAAAATAATATATTTAATACTATTATTGCTATTAAAGACTAAACTATATTACATATATGTTGTGTTTGAATAACTCTAAAAGCGTATTTTTTAGTTTTTTAAACTATAATTGATTATTTATATTTCATTCTTTGAATATTTGTTTTATTTTTACTCACTTCGCTTTCGTACTACATGTACTTATGTTTTGAGCAAATTAATTATTTCGTGTTTATAAATTTATTCATCGTACTTTTTTCTTTCCGATTGATCGGCAAAATTTGTCTGATTGTAAATAAAATGAAACACTCATGTTTTCGCATTCCAGTTTAAAAGTTCTGTAATTTAATTACTCCGAATAGTGTCATACGATTATCAACTGTGAGGGTCACATTTTAACATTACATTCTATATGAAATATTATATTTTGTGTGTACATAACAAAATTTAGGAAGTTAAAGGTAGAAAATCATTACTTCCTCCTTTGCAATTGTTCCAAGAATAATAAAAAAAAAGTACTTATAAAGATTTTTTTTTCACAAAATTAACAAACTAATCTCAAAGCTAAACTTAAGCAAGCAAATAGTATTTGGATTTTTGGCATTTTAAACTTGTCAAATAATGCAGGTTTCAGAAGCTTCCTTTGATTCAAGTCAATTCATCAATCAAAAAGCTTTTTATTATTTTTTATTATTTTTATTATATTCTTGTTCATTAAAAAAAGCATTGAAATTTGATCTTATAAACTTGCAACATTTAGAGTACTATATTTAATCGTTGAATATAAGCTGTTTGCTCTTAGTGAGCAAGATATTTATATTAAAAAGAGAGTTAAAACCTTTTTTTTTTTCTTAATAACGATAGGAAACAGGTAATTCTGTTTAACATTTCAAAATGTTTCAGTTAAAATAAACTTAAAAATAAAGAAATTTTAAAATGAAATATAAATTTCTTTCAGTGCTTTTAAAAATGGGGAGAAAAAATAGGTAGTTTACAACTTAGTGCAGATAGTTCGTACTAAACCGCCTATGTTTCTTATTATCCCAATTTTTTATTTAAATTTTAACGGTTGCTTTAACGGTTGCTTTAGAATTAACCTAAACATAAAACGAGTAACTGCAACTTTTAAGCATTGTAATCAAGAAATCATGTTTTTATTTCTTTTCGCATTTTTAGGTGAGAAGCAAAAGTAGAGAAATTGTCTTTAGCATTAAAACAAATTTTTTTGTAGTTATTTTTCGTTTAAATTTGGAGAAAAACATAATTTTTTAGTGGTCACATCTACATCCTCTGAGACATCATTTAAATGTGTGGAAATGAGATTATTTTTTTCTGGGATTAATTTTATACCAGTTGTAAAGCTACAAATTAAAAAAAAGGACCAACGTTCTGTACATAGGTGTACGTGTGTGTGTGTACAACTTCTGACATGATAACACTTTTTAAAAAAAGGGGGGGGAGGTAAAAGACCCCTTGGGAACATTCGAATGCAACCACAAGGGGAGGTACACAACTAGACCCCCTTAAGAGTCTACATATCGAAGTAGAAGCTTCTACCGCATACTGTTTTTGAGTTATGCGACTACATACATACATACGCAAATAAATACATACATACATACATACATACATACGCAAATATACATACATACATACATACATACATACATACATACATACCATACATACATACATACATACATACATACATACATACATACATACATACATACATACATACATTCATACGCACATACATACATACATACATACATACGCACATACATACATACGCACATACATACATACGTATATACAGACGTCACGAGAAAACTCATCGTAATGAACTCGGGGATTTTCGAAAAGGATTTTTCAGCTGTTTATATGTTGTTAGGTTCATATGCACGTGCCTGATGGGTCGAAAAAACTACTCAACATTCATTCGGGGTCGAGCAAAACCAAAATTTAGACCGAAATTTGAGTGAAATTTTTTTCGCAATCACAATACTTAATTTACTACCTAAAAGGAAGTAAAAAGATTCAAGCAGCTTGTGTCCCAAATTTATAACTTGTCTCAAAACCTGCCTCCAAAAATTCATAAAACAATGAGATTACTTCCTTTGCAGATCCCAATACGCCACTCCTTTAATAGTTAAGACAATAAGTAACTGTAAATAAAAATATCGCAGAACTATCTAACAAATAAAAATAAAAACAAAGAGCAAAAGTAAAGAAAGCAAGCGAACGTATATATTGCATTTTGGTCACAAAGGAATTCAGTTCTTAGCCTGCAGCTTTTTTTCCTTTACGCGTAAAAGAAGGCACTTTTTGTGTTTATCATCTTATCCCGGGGAAGATAGTTTTTGAGAGAGCTCACTTCTGTTTTATGGGTGACATGATGTTTTATTTTTCAGCTAATAAATTCCCCTCGTTCCTTGATATTCACCTTATCGAAGGTTTTCTCCAACCTATTTCTTCCACTCGCTGCATTTCGTTTTGTGTATGAGTATCTCGTGTATCTAATGATGCTTCTAACAGAAAGGTGTTCTATAATAGTGCAATTATGCCCATTAATTTAATCCTTTATTTCAAACGTGTTACATAGACTGTGCTTCAAACAAAATGTCTATGATTGCAGCTATTGTGTACCCTTTGCCTAAGCCAATAAAAGTTAACTACAATTTTGCAAGTACTGTCTGTTCATGAAAACCGCGCCTAGCACTCGTGAACAGTTTTACTTAAAAAAGGGTAGATCAGTTGTGGGTGATAACTTTCCTAAGTTTTCAATTTAAAACTCGCGTTTGCTGTCCTTTTGACATATTCCACTAAACTATACATTTGAAATTAGCATCGTTCCACGTTGTTTGATACTGCTCAAAATGGCTTTTCATTATTCTTCCCCTTATTGTTATCTTACATAAAACCACTATTTTGGTAAGATCAGAGAAGACCTGACGCATGCGTAAATGCGCGGAAGGTTTTACCTAAGAAGATCAGACAGTATACAACTTTTCATTGATATTTTCATTCTAAGGGGCTACTACTATATGCTCACTGCCACTCATCAGCCCAATGAACTGCGTTCACAGTGACTGAATTTTCCTTTTTTTTTTTTTTTTTAATATTTTTTTATGAAAGAACACTGTTGAAAACACAGGGTGAATTCCTTTTTTCAAATTTTGACTCATTTTCTTTCTTAAAAAATAATCTTGAAAAACGCTCAGTCGCAGTTTCAATTGCACTGGCTGACGTCACAAGTGTACACAGGTCACTCTATAGAACAACCCCCATTTTGGGGTTGAATTTTTCGCTGTGTCGGAGGTGGGTTTCCCACAAATCCAAAATGGTGTGAGATGCGTCGGTCTGGCTTTACATCAAAGTTTCTCTTTTTGTGACATCATACGAGGCCTCGTCAAACTGTTGGGGAAATAAACATATTTTCTGGCAATATAGTTTTTTTTTTTTTCTTGCTTATTTAATACCAGTGGTTAAAAGTCGTACCTTTGACAGAAGGAAACACCTCCCACTTAAATTCTGCTTTAAAAAAGGAATTTGATTTACCCACTCATCGGACGATAAAATATTTTATTCTGACTTTATCACTATTACATAATTAGTTGGTACTTTTATCAAACATAAGGTTGTACATTAAGAATAAACTAAATGAGATTCTTGGCATTTTTTAAAATTTCGAGCAAAATTTTTGACGACAAAGCTAACGTATTTCGGCCTAGTTGTTATTGACAAGCTAAAAACATTGCTGCTCAAAATTTGTGGATCGCTCCCAAATCCCATTTATCGAAATATCCCATTATTTGCTTCATTTTCAACATCCGGCAAAAGAAAAATAACCATTTTTTCAAAACATGAAAGGTATGGTCCACGGGTAAGAGAGCACATAACCCAACTTTGCCCCCCTCCCCCAAAGTCTTGAGGATCTTCTGAATCAGTGGTTAAAAAAATGGGTAACCACCACGAAGGTGCCTGATCCTCGCTCAGCTGGCCGCGTCCGTACGCCCCATATTCCACGACCTATTTTTATGTGAATTCTTCTGGATAACCTTGATACTTAATTAAACGATTTAAATAATTACTACTGTCCGTCTTTGAAAACCGTGCCTAGCTCTCGCAAACAGTTCCACTTAAACAAGAGTAGATGGGTTGTAGGTGAGAACTTTCCGAAGTTTTCAATTTAAAATTTGCATTTGCTATCCTTTTGACATATTCAACTAAACTATGTATTTGAAATTAGCATCGTTCTACGTTGTTTGATACGGCTCAAAATGCTTCCTATTATTTTTCCCCTTATTGTTATCTTACTTAACACCCCTATTTTGATAATATCAGAGAAGACCTGACGCATGCGTAAAGGTGCGGAATGTTTCACGTATGAAGATCATACAGTACTTCATAGCTGTTGCTAAACAACGATTATAAAATTTAGCCAGATATTTTTATTTCATTACGTTTAAACAATTTAATAATATTTGCTACAACAGTAGAATATTTTTATTATATAATTACACTGGGGGAAAAAATCCCAACACCAAGAAAAAAATACTGTAGAGTAATGAAATTTGGGTAATGCAATTGTCTAGTTAACATTTTTAATTGATTAAATGTACAAGATCACTGGCTTATTTAAGCTCAAGAAATGCTGTGCAAATGTGAAATTATGTTACTTGAATTGCCGGCATAACCTCCACAATTTTGAAGGCAAGCCTGCAAGCGAACATGCGTTGTGTCATACAGGTGCCGAATGTCACTTAGTGGTATGGAGTGCTATGCTTGTTGCACTTGCTGTGTCAATACTAGGACAGTCATTGCTGACTGTGGATGATGCTGGAGTTACCGTCCAAAGATAGCCCATACGTGATCAATTGGAGACAGATCTGGTGATCTTGCAGGTCATGGTAACATGTCAACACTCTATAGAGCACATTGCGTTACAGCAGCAGTGTGAGGGCGAGCGTTATCCTGTTGAAAAACTCCCCCTTGAATCATACTCTTGAAGGGCTGTACTATAGGTTGAATTACCACCCTGACGACAAATTCGCAGTCAGTGTGTTTGGGATACCCTACACATACACACTGACTACACACACTGACCTACACACTGACTTTCCTCTTCTACTGTCTTAGGAAATTACTCCCGAGACCATGACTCCAGGTGTAGGTCCCGTGTGTCTGGGTGACTGCTTGGATGCAGGCGGTACCCTAGCCCTATTCTGACCAACATACAACCATCACTGGCCCTAAGGTAGATTCTGTTTTCATCAGAAATTACAACAGATCTCCACTCCGACCTCCAGTGAGCTCTATCATGACACCACTGCCGTCGCAAACGGCAATGGTTTGCAGTCTATGGAATACCGGCTACAGGCTACCTGGCTCGGAGCTGTCCTTGAAGTAAGCGATTTCGTACCATTCTTTGGGTTACGAAGGTACCAACTGCAGCTCGAATGTCAGCCGCAGATGCAGTATGATGCGCCACAGCCGTACACAAAATTCGGCGATCTTCCTTATCAGTCGTGACACGTGGCAGCTCGGAACTCGATCTTCTTGAGGTAGTACCATCCCTTGGCCGTAGCTTCCAAATATCATGCAAGGTGGAAACATTTTCACCAAGTCTTTCTGCAATATCGCGAAATGAAAATCCACCTTCTCGTAGCCAAATTGTACGACCTCGTTAAAACTCGGTGAGCTGTTGACAATGGCTTCTTCGTCTTTTAAAAGGCATTTCTGGCTAACATGAACACAATGTGTCAAATTTCAGGGAAAAATAATACTCACGAGCTTTGCAACACGCGTTTTAAACAACCCTTATTTGCATGTTCTGGGTGACGCCATCTGCGCCACACTTATGCGCGGAGCGCGAAATTTCAATCCATGTCATCTTTCAGTTGTATAAACACGCCTACCAAATTTCTTTTATCCAGCTCAACTCTTTCTTGGTGTTGGGATTTTTTTTCCGCCAGTGTAAATGCAATATTTCATTTTCTACGCATATAAGTTCATTTCTTTTTTTATATTTCTTGCCTATTTTTAGATTTTAAACTCAATATCTAACACTAACATTTGTATACATTTACCTTCTGCTATCTTTCTACCTACTAATTATACAGCAAAGTATTTTTAGAAGCTTTTTATGGCCAAATGCGCTTGAAGAATTCGAATTTGAACAAACTATGCGAAACATGGTATTGTACTTACATTTTAATCGGCTCATTATTTTCGCAAATATTGAGCGAAAGGTGATGGCGAAAGGTGAATGGTTATCTAATCTGGAAATACACTAATGTTAAGGGCAAGTTTAGCTTGTTTCAGTTTTTTCTACAAAAGTGTTCGATAAAATGGAATTTTGACTTGAATATTGAAACCTATGATGTTTTTTTTTAAAGCACTAAATGATTAGAGTATATTTAGGCGCGATTTATGGCGTATATGTATCATGGTTTAACGACACAACGTGAATATATCACGCTGGTCCGAGAAACACTTTTTTCTGCAATTTGCAATTGGAAATTTTGACATACTGAATGAAAGTATGCTTTCCAAGTGTCTTTCTTTTTTAAGTCACTTTTGATAGCTGAGGCCTACAATTTTCTCAAAAAATGCAGGTTGTGCTTGTAATATAGTAATAACAAAGAGTGAATTTCCTTTTTTTATAAATCGAATTACTGTGAACTTTCACTTATGCGCCGGGACAAGGGACCAACAGAAAAAGGCGCATAAGTGAGAGAGACGTATAAGTGAACTGAACAAGCCTATTTAAAGGACTAAAACGCACCATAGAATGAGAGAATGAATAAGAATGTTTCTATAGAGAGGGGACAAATTACTACGATTTGGCAATTACTGTAACGTCACCACAATGATAAAGAGAAAACAAAAATTGTAGCATATCTAATTACAAACTGTTCCCTTTAAAACGATGCATAATAGATAATTGCCCCTTGCCAAACTCTAGTTCATGCGGAAAAAATGCCTTTCGTGCGCAATTAAGGCGAAAGATTAAAGAGAAAAGTGAAGAAAAATGTTTATTTTTTAAAGAAAATAAATTATTTTTTTTTACACATTAGGGAAAATTCGACGCATAAGTGAAATATTTATCTTTAGAGCAACGCATAAACGAATGATACTATCATTATTTTGCTATGAAATGTTCTGGGACTATTGAAAAGCGTCGTATAAGGGAAAAAGGCGTATAAATGAGGCGGCGTATAAGTGAGAGTTCACTGTAGTTTGTCCCTGAGTAGATGTCAAAGTTTAAGGTTGGGATTATATGACATGATCGTTTTGCTCCAAAAGCAATCAGTAAGCCATGCAAAATTGTTTTAGATATGGATATTAATTGATACTAAGTGCATACTAGCATAAATAATTTGGTGGTTCACTCTTGTCTTTAGGTGCAAAGGTTAATTGAAAATGCTGTTTTCGTTACGCTTTTTGCTTTGTTTGTGTCCTAATATCTGTTAAAGCTAGAAGTGACCCTTGGAAACAAGTATAGGATGAATTACTTACCATAGTATGGCTCTCATAAAAACAGAAAATAACATGGTTTATGCTTTGCTTTAGTAGTTAAACGGTCTCAAAGTTGACGATTTTCAAGAAAAATTTCTAGGTCAATCACTATGGTAGCCCCTTTCAAAAAAGTTTGAGACACAGCTGTAGTTATAGTCCGTGTGGTGTAGTTTAAGATCCAGTCTACAAACCCATGGCATCTAATCAACTTGTTTAATTACACAGTCTGGAAGTTGATAATTTGAAACAAAAAATCATTAAATTACTAGCTGCCAGGGCAGCTAGATTAGCTTCCTGCGGCATGTTGATGCATAACGTCTCCCCCTCTCTAACTTTTACCTCATTCTGAAGTTATATTATTTGATATAATTTAATGTTCATTCGATTTCAAGACATACCACGCACGTGGCCCGGCGTTGCACGGGCACTTCGTGCCTTGAAAGTAGTGAGAAAAATTTCAAGAAAGTACTCCCCGCCAAGGCGGCTCGCTAATAGGCGCTTCACGCCTTTACTTTTTTCCTATATAAAAAATCATTCGAATTATTGAGATGCTTCGCGCTTTCAAGATGGTGAGGAGAGTTTCAGTAAGTTCAGCTCGCTCAAAGAAAAAAAGCAGACATAGACACTCAGTTTTTAATATAAGTAGATGGCTTTTCAACAAATGAATGTTTCAAAATATTACCAGTAGCTAGCGATAAAAATTCTACGTAAGTGGCCCGCTTATGAGTTTCGTGTTTGATTTAGTTAAGCCTTCATTCAAAATTCTCATTATCATTGTTATCACTGTTTCATAGCAACGACGGTTTGCAAGAATGGATTTCATATTTAATCATTTATTAGGCTTAATCGCTTTAAACTTGACTACTTATTAATTGATATCTTCGCTAATTAAAATCGTATAATTATATAGATTGAAACTAATGAAGCCTGAAAAATTACCTATCTATCGGTACCTGGTTTGACTTTCAGTTCATTGGCGTTCAGGAGAAAGAAGCGTGACATAGAAAGATAGTTAGAAAGATAGTTAGAAAGAAAGATAGTTAGAAAGATACTCAGTTTTTAATATAAGTAGATAGATAGGTCAATTTTTCCATACGCCATGAGTCAGTAACTTTGCACAGAAGCTGTAATTACAAAGTGCGCGTCTTATTTTTAAAACTTGGGTCGGAAACTTGGTTCGGATTTTCAGCTGCTAGAATCCCTCAGAAAATAAGATCTAGGATCCCTCAAAAAACAAGCTCGAAAATGGCGTATTGGCCAAACTTTGTGGAACCAAACTCGCTATGTTTACACAAAATGATTTTTTGTTTCAAATTATTAACGTTGAGAGCGTGTAGTTAAATAAGTTGATTAGATGCCATGGGTTTCTAGCCTAGATCATAAACTACACCACACTGACTACAGTGCGTCGCAAAAGTTTAAGCACTATGCAAATTTTTGCATAAAAAGAAATCTTTTCAGCAGAATGCTTTCATATTTATACTGTAAGTAGCTACAATGATCCTAATTAAGTGTTTGAAGTTTTGAAAAATTTAACCGCAACGAAAATCAGAAAATACAAAAGATATTTTTTGGCTGTCCCAAAAGTTTATGCACAGATCAGATTTTATGCAAATATCTTTTGAAACGTGATGCGTGAAGAACCAGTGCGGTTCTTTTGAACTAGTTATATAGTGTAGCAATGGCTTAAAGTGTTATCAAGATGCCGAAGTCACTACAGTTCTCGTCTGAAGAAGTTGTAAAACTCTGGAAGCTGAAAGCAGAAGGTAACTCTGTTATGCAAATTTCAGTGATTTTAAATCGATCTAAACGTGGTATTTATAATGTTCTGAAACGTGGAAATCAATTTAAACCTGCGTTTCGCTCAGGAAGACCGAGAAAAACTACCTCTCGTGAAGATAGAAGAATTGAAAAACTGGCCTTAACTGAAAATGTGTCACTTAATCAAATAAAAACTAGACTTGTAACAAAATTATCACGTGATACCATAAGCAGACGAATAAAAGAATTAGGATTGATCAAAAAAACAAAAGTTAGCTCACAAACCTTTTCTGAAAAAGTGTCACAAGCGAGCAAGACTGCAGTGGGCAAGCATCATATGCATAATGGTGACGAATGGATTTCTGTTGTGTTCTCTGATGAAAAAAAATGGAATTTAAACGGTCCAGATGGGTTCTCATACTACTGCCGTGACTTGAGGAAAGATCCGAAGTGCGTATTCAGTAGGCAACATGGTGGTGGCTCAGTCATGGTATGGGGCGCTTTTTGCTTCAACGGACAAACTTCTCTTAGCTTTCTAAAGGGTAGACAAAATTCAGAAAGGTATCAAGATACCCTGAGAAAGTATTTGCTACCATTTGGTGAAGTCCTAGGTGGTCATGATTGGATTTTTCAGCAAGACAACGATTCAATACAAAATTCCCGTAGTACGAAAGAATGGCTTGCTTGTCAAAATATTAGTGTAATGAACTGGCCAGCACTCAGCCCGGATCTAAATCCCATAGAAAACATCTGGGGAATTCTCGCACGTGACGTATACCCGAATGGGAAGCAGTATTGCTCTGTTCAAGAGCTTAAATCTGCAATCGAGGAAGACTGGTACAGACTAACTCCCGAAACCTTCCATCATCTCGTTCTATCGATGAAAAATCGCATATTCGAACTCATCGGATGCAACGGTAACACCATACACTACGAAAAGACTTTTATGCTTTCTAAAATATATATATTCCGTTTTTGTGCTTAAACTTTTGCGACAGCAAAATTTTGATTTTATCATGTTATCGTATTTTAATTTCTGTGAATCGTTTCTTAATTCGAAACATGGATTTGTAAGCTGTTTGTTTAATTACAGTAAAAATTTCAAAGCTTTTTGATGTATACTTTTCGTCTTATCAAAAGATTTCGGTTGTGCTTAAACTTTTGTGACGCACTGTATAACTACAGCTGTGTCTCAAACCTTTTTGAAAGTGGCTGACTAGAGTGATTGATATCGAAATTTTACCGTTTCTTGAAAATCATCATCTTTAAGACCGTTTGAATACTAAAGCAAAGAATAAACCACGTTATTTTCTGTTCTTCTGAGCTCTATACTACGGTAAGTAATTCATTTTATACTTGTTTCCCGAGAGGGGCGGGGTCACTCCTCTCCTTAGCAAAAATCCGAACACAAACAAGGCAAAAAAGTAACTGAAATAACATTTTCAATTAACCTTTGCACCCAAAGACAAGAGTGAGCCCCCAAATGATTTATACTAGTATGTACCCAGTATCAAGTAGCATCCATATTCAAAAAAATATTATGTGTCACTCTTTGCTTTTGGAGCAAAACGACCATGTATTAAGTATCATATATTCATGACCTTAAACTTTGACCTCTACTCAAGGGCCAACATGTTAAATTTGAAAGGAAAGACGCCTCCCTTTTTCTTGCAACAATACTACAAAAACAGACTGAAAGTTTCAGGGAAAAATTCGAAAGTGTCAACTATCAGGCTCCCGTAGACTTTGTCCAACTTAAAAAAAAAGTCTCCTAAGCAAGTTCAGCATCAAGTCTAAACACTCACTAAAAGATAGAGCTCACCAAGTGAAGAACATTATCTGGATTCAGATATTTATCTCAAGACCTGGTGGCTGGGATTGAGTTGATGGAATAATTTGTCAAAACTCGTTTTTTCTTCACCTTACGAAAATTTTGTGTGTATGCTGAGGACGTACATCAGAAGAAAAAAACGTGCATCAGATAATTTGCTGTACAACGTAGAATTAAGTCCTAAGAAATATCTTCCAAGGTACAGTCGGTACGTAAGTTTCTCTCAACAAAATTAAATATTGAAGCTGAAGACTACATTGAAGTGATCGACTTGTAATTATGTACTATCACTGGTTCCTCACCAATTCTCCGTGACGATTCTACTGCTGTATTAAGCTCCTTCGTGCGTGAGAAGCATAATGCAATTGATACGTTGCTCAGTTTTCACACAAGCGGTTGAACGGTGCATCAGGTCAGTTGCAGAAGTATACATTAATGAGATGTAATTTAGATCCACGTTCAGTTTCCCATCAACTAAGCATTGAGTTTCCACAAGCCTCTTCCCGTTGATTAAGTGCAAGTGAACTGCATGTATTTACATGATATAACATCATATAGCTTCAATAATCTTACCCATAATTGAATTAATATATTGTACCTTAGCTGTACTTTAATGATTTTCAGGCAATATAATCAATTGCATAATTTGAAATAGCACTGTGTTATACTTCTGACATTAGTCTATTTTTCATGTTTGGCCTGTTTATGTAACACGTAAAAAAATCTATTTTCTCTAATTATTGCAACAATTCTATTACGTGCAAGTACAGGAAAAATATTTTACGCCTTTCTTGTAACCTAGTGGACTCTTCTCCCACATTATTAGAAAAGCAATATTAAAACAAAATTTTAAAAAGGCCAATATTTACAATTTTCCAAAATTCAAGTGTGGTGCTGTGATGCGGAAAAACGATAATTAAGCAATTGATGACGCATTTTATGCAGTGTTTTTTGAGTTAAAAAAAAATCTCTTCCCTACTGAAATATCAATTACAAAAAAATATTTTTTTCTGCTTACTCTAGTATACACCAGTTTATATATGTTTTTCTCTCATTTGTATTGCGTGGTACTCGAGTTTTAGAAGAAAAAACTGAAATTTTACTATAGTTTAAAATTGAAAGATATCTCCTGCCAATAAGAAAACTTGACTTAGGACGTTAACTCCTTTTTTCTGTACTGTTATAGTTTAGAACATTATGGATTATATTTATAAAAATAAATTCAGGGAAAAAATTAATAGGGTACATTGGGGGTAAACGCCGTAGTTTTCAATTTTATCTTATATAAAATAGCGCATTGGTTTTATTTTTAACAAATCAATTTATGAACAAAACATAGACTTTTGTGATTGATTACAAAATAAGTTTTGATGTGAAAACTATTTTTTACCTCCGAAAATTAATAATTTCAAATCGTTTGCGTCTCGGTATATAACCCTAATATTGGGGTAAGATGCCGAAATGCAAATTGTGCTTGAGATAAGATGCCTTACAAGATGTGAGTCAACTGCTGCATACAATGTATTTTATCTAATTACATTTTTCCGAATTTTGGATAAATTGTTCTTTTTTTATGTAGTGAAATTTTCTAAGCAAATTTCTAATTCGTTCATTCTTAAAAAAAAAAGGTAAGTAATCTTAATCATTTCATTTCGCACCACATTCTATAACGTAATTTTCTCCTATACAGTTTTACTTTCCATTCTCTTGATTTCAAAATACCATTTTTACAATGCTTAGTAATTTTTTTATGTATCTTGGTTTAATTTTTAGGTCTTATTTTATTTAATCCATACTTTCATTTATTCGAAAAACCTTGAACCTCTATTAGTCTGGATTAATGCGGTTATGCAGTACTTCACTAAGCATACTTTGTGAAACGCATCACAGAAGCGAGTAATGTAATAAAAAAATTCCAACAAAGGAAAGTTGTAATGCGAAGCTGATAATAACATTACGCGCTATTCCGAAAATGAAAGAATAATATCAGTTACATAAATTGGTGCCTCGAGGATCTTGAAAGTAATAAAAATTAGTTTAAAAATTCCCGACTAAAAAAAACAAGAAATATTCAGTGGAAATTACATTTCTCTGCAGAACTTTTCTGCAGCTTGATAAACGAATTAATGTGAGATAAGTAGGTGGTTTTTGTTTTTTATAAAAGTGTTAATTTGCTGACGAATTTTCATAAAAATAGGTAAATCGAGCATTCTTTTGATCTGGAAAAGCAAACATATAAGGCAAAAGAAATAACGTGCTAGTTAAATTAAAATTATTTGTTTTCCGGAAAAAAAAAGTTATTTTTAGCGCTGTTCTTAAAAGCCAAACTAGAACGAGAAAGAAAACTAAAAGTTATTTATATGAAAATTGGAATGCATGATTTTATTAATACTTATATTTCGCAAGCTGTAATTGAATTAATTTATTAATTCATTTAATTTAGTGTTTTCTTTCCCAATAAACGAATTAAACATCGCGAAACTAATTTTTGTACTTACGCGAGATAATCTTTTTATGTTGCATCAAAACTCTAAATCTTTTAAAGAACAATTTACAGTAAAACTTCAATTTTTGTCTCAGCCTTTGAAAAAACATTTTGTTTATATTGAGCATTTGCTATCTAGCCTATCTAACCCAGTTTAAATGCTATTACCGTTTATTTTCGTATTAGGAACAAGTTGCAAGGTAATACGAATTGGAGTATGTTTTATGCTTGTACATACAAAAATGGTTGCGCACTCAGTTCGTCGCTAACATATTTTAAAATTCAGTTTAATAAGAAAGTAATGCATTTCTGTTTGATACCAACTTGCTTTAAGAGCTTTATTCTTGAAATTTAACTAGATGCATTCGAATATTTTAAAGATGCTTTTCTGGCCTTAAAACTAGAAACAATAGAAATAAATAGTCTCATTGAAAGTTATATTTTAATTACATTTCACTGTCGAAGTAAATATGAAAGAAACTGCAACCGGCGTATTATTATGATGCATGTTTTGTTCTCTTAAATGTCTATGCAAAAGAAAAACACGTACTTTCTGATACGATATTTGAATGAATTGAAAGTAATTTGTACTAGAGAAGGATTGTTAGAGCTGGTGCTACGATTAAATATTAAGAGCTGAATAAATTCTGTACTACTCCATTCGATAAGTTTTAATTTATTTGATAGAATACATTGGAGCCAGACAACGAAAATTTAACTCCTAAATATTTTATTAGAAGTTACGTTGTATTTTTTTTTTTAATGTAATCATTTCAATTCAATTTAAAATTACCCAAGGGAGAGAGGGAGGGTGAAAGGGATGGCAAAAAGGAAATAAAAATTAAAAAAGGAAAAAGAAATATAAAGGTAAATGAAAAGGAAGAGTTGAGAAAGCTATGTTTTTCCCCTTTTTTGTAATTGTTTGCTTATAATTTTAAATCTTCTTAAAGATGCTTGCTTATTTTTGTACTCTCAACAACTGTAATATGTTTTTTTTAAATATGGCTGTATAAACAGCATTAATAAAGTACATCTTGTTAAGAAAGTTGATTTTTAAAAAGAATAAATATCTTTATGACTTATACGCAGCAAAGATTAATCATTTGCTTTGCAAAAGTTGGGCAACAAATTGTTTTACCAACGAACAGTAACGAACAATTTTATAAACCATTCGAGATAAGAGCAGCTGCATAAGAATGGTGGAGAGAAGGGGGTTGGGGGCGCTTTCCCGGAATCCAAACCATCATATACCAAATTTAATATTGTTAAGGTATTCCTGACCATAGCAAAACGGCAGTTTTGTACGTTTGAAAAGTTGTTTTCTAACTCGTAGTCACTAGTAATTTTGCTCTTTATCTCCGGACTTGAGTTGAATTCAGCCTAAGACTTTATCTAAAATAGATACCTTTATATTTACTGCTCAAATTATTTGAGAAAATTGGAACAAGCTTTTCTGATGCAGAAAAAAAAGCTCTTTAAAATGACATAGAATGTTAAAAGCTATGGAAAATCATTCACACCTTTAATAGGCAATTTATGTGGAATTCTAGATGAAAAAGGGAAATTACAAAAAAAAAAAAAAAAAAAACTCATTCTAATTTAATAAAAACTCTTCGAAGTGCAAATCACTGGTTTTGAAGTAATTGTGTGCCAAAATTTCAGACTGTAGTGTAGGTGCTAGGGGTCTCCGGGACGCAGGCGTGCCTCAAACATCCTTTCACAATTTCTTCGATTTCACTTTTTTTTAATATATAGAGATAAGCTGGATGAAATAGATTTCTTTTTAACAAACCTAATTTCTTTTTAGGTGATTTTTTTTCATACCCAAGCAACTTTTGGGGTAAATATCATCACATGAAACATGCCAAATTTGGCGATGAATTTTCCATCCAACACTCATTAAGAAATTTTTACCGTGTCATTGAACTTCGGGTTGCATTTCACGTCATACGTCTTTCAACCAAGTTCCAAAAGAAATGTACTACAAACAAAAAATATACAAACAAAACAACACGACATCAACTAAGGGCAAGAGAAAACCATAAGAAATTCATGATTGCTCAAAAAAAATAAATAAATAAATAAAGATTTCAGCTGTTTTTGATAACAAACTGCATAGGGGAGGGTGGGGATGAATGGGACAAATTTCATGTTTTAATTAATATTCGAAAAGTTCTACATTTTTCAGTCACTTTACAATTTTTATACAAAGATTTCAACTATTTGTTACACATAAATGGATGAATTCAGTCAATTTGCTATCATTTTACATTGCTAAAATATTTTTTATGATTGCATGTATTTTGTCCCATTCATCCCCAAGAAGGGGATGAATGGGACAACATTGGGGATGAATGGGACAAGTGAAGAAAATGACTAGAAAAATTAGTTTAATGTTTGGTCTTCTGTTTTTTTTGCTTTTGGGACATTCCGTGACTATACTAAGGCCTGTTTCATCACAATTACACACATCTCCTGGTTCAAACTTTTATTTGTTTTGTAGCTTTTTAAGTTTCTCGAAAAATGTACTTAAATTATTTTTATTGAAACTGCTCGCTCTAGATTGGCTTGTATTTTCAGGCGTGCGGATGGATAATTCTGGGTGTCTGGACAAAAACCCTGAGAGCCAATCCTTTCCCACAATTTCATTTTCCTCCCACCTTGATGGAACATTTCCTAAGCATTGTGAAAACTTAAAAGCTTTCTTGTTTGAACAGTTGTAAGACCATAACACATTTGAGATGAAATTTTCAAAATATTCACTCAACTGGTTTTCTTCTACGCTTGAAAATATTTTCCTGTTTCCAACATTTGGATTTGGAGCATAGGATTCTAAATCAGCGCTCTGCTTAGCTTCTTTCACATATCTGCCTAAAGTCAACTTGGACATATTAAATGCGTCTGCAACTGTTCTTACAGGCATTCCCTTCAAGACAACCTCATTAACGGCTTCTTTAATCGTTAATAAGGCGCCCCTTATTTGTTCCGGTTTTTTGTTCCAATTATGTGGCATCCTACAAAACGAAGTTAAATTAATTTTTAAAACCATGGTTACAAAATGCTGGTAGCTATTTTTATTTATAGATATTTCAAAACAAAAGGATTGACTGCAATTAAAGCTGTTACCTATTCTTAGTTAAAAATTTATGATGTGAATATAAAATAAATTGCCATGATCAGATTTCAATAGGCTTAAATAACAATGTAGTTAAGTAGTTTCAACATTTTGTCAATGTAGTTTAAGAGTTATAATTACTTATATACCAAATTTTAGTTCATAAAAAATAAGAAAATAATTTAATGTGTTGAACATTGTAAGTTTCTGATGCAAAGGTTTGAAATCAGAAAATGCGGTGATTAATGGAACCGTCCCATTCATCCCCCAAACTGTTGTCCCATTCATCCCCATACCCACATGTTTATGTCTATCAAAAAGTAGGCATCGAAAATAAATATGGATTTTCTAAATTTCAGTCTGAAATCATAGTAAAATAAGTATATTTTCAACATAATATAACATTATTTGCTTTGAGTGCAGTCCTTTTTAATAAACACTGGAGTAATTTTAACAAAAAAACTTACTTTTGGTATGGAAAAATAAGCTTTGCTGTCTTGCTTACACCAACATGGAAGCAAATGCTTTTAAACACAATTTACTAAGTGGTACAGGTGCTGCCATCGACTAGGTAAACTATCAAAAATTTAAAGTTAATTTTAGGTATAAAAAATTCAGTTGTCCCATCCCAAGCAGCACAAAGGCGTTCAAAACACGTTCTGCAACACGTACAGAGCGCACCAGCCGGCACGTTCAAAACATGTTCTCGCAGCACGTGTTGTCAACGTCTATGTGTCTCATCGATCGATGGTAATATGACACGTCGAAATCTGGTGTTGACCACCTTTTTTTGTCCCAGTTTTGAACGTGGAATGATAGGTTATATTTAGGTTCTGGAAATACGTTTGTTTTCAGTGCTCCACAGCTGAAAAAGTATACTACGTATATCCCACTATCCGGTGGCCGTGACGTGTTTTAACCGTGACGTCATTTTTGATCCACGATCGTTGACATCTTGGTTTTAATTATTTAATTACTTTATTTAATTTAACTATTGATTGTTTAATTACTTTGAATTTAATACATTCATTCCGCGGGATTCGAACGCGGGTCCCTTGCGATTCCAGCCGGACACGCTAACCACTATAAGCTACTTGATCTCATCGAGGGAGAAAAATAATACTTTAAATGGAATTTTTTTTTGCAGGAGGCGCCATCTATGAAAGACTAAGGGCGTAAATCATATCTTTTTATTAGTATGAATGCAATGCTTTTTTACTGAAATGCATGCAAATCTGATTAGGATCTTGGGAGAAAGAGTTGTTTAGGATAAAACTTAAAGTTTCTGCAGGTATTATTCCTCTTCCCTTTCTAAAAAGCAGCAATTCACGACCTCAATTCTGAGAAATTAAGCACCTCCTTAAGCACTGAAATGACACCGTGATAATATCAGGGCTGCAGAGTCGGAGGAAAAATGGTCGACTCCGACTCCGGGATTTTAAAACTTTCGACTCCTACTTTTTTTGAAATTATTTATTTTTTTACCCAAATGTGAAGAGGGAAAAACCCTAAACAAAGGTTGAAATATTAAGTCCATTTTTAAAAGTTTCATTTTTATTCATGGTCGTAGCCAGGACTCACTTTAGGGGGGGGGGGCAAGCTGGGGTATCCCAGTTGGAGGTCATGGGAGGTCATTGTGACCTCTCGAAAAGTTTAATTTGGTCATGAATTCTCGCAGGTAATTTCACCACATTTACCTCAATTCTCGGAGATCACTGTGACCTCCCAAAAAGTTCATTTTCTCCAGAGCAAATGACAAGTGCCGCTCTTGTCATTTGACTCCGTACAAAACTAATCCTTTTCTTGTTAAATGGCCAGATTTTATTTTAACACAATGCATTTTTGCTGCAAATATTTTTTATTATCTTGCATAAGCCCATACATAGCAATTCGTTTCACAAAGCAAACCCGCCATTTTGAAGCCCTTTTTAATGATCCTAGATGCTTAGGATTTGGATATTGGACGCTGAAAATTTGTATCTGTTAGTTTCAAAGACATGTTTTCACCACCATAAAATTTCATCGAAATCGAAGGTGGTTGGAGTCGGAGTCGGAGTCGACATGTTTTTCAGCAACTCCGACTCCGACTCCTTTAGTCCAAAATCAGTCCGACTCCGACTCTTCGACTCCGACTCCGCAGCCCTGGATAATATTACTGTTTTTGCACGTCAAATATCACGTTCCTTAAGCACTGAAATGACACCGTGATAATATTAGTTTTTGCACGTCAAATATCACGTTCTTTAAGCACTGAAATGACACCGTGATAATATTACTGTTTTTGCACGTCAAATATCACGTTCCTTAAGCACTGAAATGACACCGTGATAATATTACTGTTTTTGCACGTCAAATATCACGTTCCTTAAGCACTGAAATGACACCGTGATAATATTACTGTTTTTGCACGTCAAATATCACGTTCTTTAAGCACTAAAATGACACCGTGATAATATTACTGTTTTTGCACGTCGAATATAACGTTCAAGTGACACTTAGCACCGTTATTTGACCAATAACACCATTTTTGCACCAAATTTGAACGTTCTGGTGCTGCTGGGGATTCATCCCCTGTCCTATTCATCCCCATCCTCCCCTACACACACACACACACACACACACACACATATATATATATATGTATATATATATATCACCTGCTAATATTTTTGCTATTAATTCTTAGAATAATAAAGATCTCTACCTAAAATTCTGTCTGTATATTAGTACAGGAAAATCTGTATATTCTCTTCAAGATATAAATCAACGGTAAACATCATTTGCTTATATTGGTTTTAACTACAAGCAGTTAAAACATGTGGAAGTTAATGACTCCCGCATGGAATTTATCATCCATTCGATCATACCATTTTCCTCCTTTTTTTAAAGGTCTTATGCAAACTTGTACTAAAACTGGAAAACATTTTGGCATATATTAATGCAAATTCCTCTCCGCGCAAGCATCTTGAACGAAAACAACAAAAGGTGGGGGGTGCTCTGGTAGCGGGAATTGATCGACCGCGAATTCAATTGCTTCTGGCGCCATACGATTCGATGGGGGGGGGGGGGGGCGATGGAACGCTGGACAATGTCCCACTTCCGCAAATAAAGCGAACAAAGTGACAATTTCGTGAGCGTTAGAACAACTTCTCCCGTTGAGCGAAAATAAAGTGATTTGGGTGGAAACTTTGGTTAATATTAAAAACCTACCTTAGAAGATAAAATCCGCAGTTGCACAATGCATAGGAACTTTTAATAAAGGTTGTATGCAGTTGCGAATTTTTTTTTTTTTTTTTTTTTTTTTTCCATTTTGAGACAGCTATTTTTACGTTTTGACGTAACGCATGTTTCTTTCTTTTTTTTTAATTCCTTAAGATTCTTACTTCATTATACAGTTATTGCTGATTATATAAATAACTACTTATTTTTCTAAACTTATATTTAAACTTGTAGCATTATAAAAGCTTGTTTTTTTTAATGGAAGTTTTTTAACAAAATTTTTAACAAAAATTATTTATTTAAGAGGATTTTAGTACTTGTTCATGTATTTTCTGAAGTATATTCATTTATTTATTTATTCTTACTTATTGGCAACGGATTAAAAATTTAAAAAAAACTCTCAGTAAAATGTATTTTTAATTCTTTTTTGGAAACAATTAAGGAATTTTTCTATGGAAGAAATATATTAGCTGCATTGTTTAAAAGCTGCTACAGCTGTTTTTATTCCTTTATTTATTTTTTACTTACCAATTTCATCAGATGAGAGAGTCATATTTTGTTTTTAGAAAAAAGCTTTAAATATTAAAAATTTCTGTTTGACGTAACTTGCAGTCTCAGATAATTAAAAGAATATTGATCAAATGCTAGAATGTCGATGTCAGTTTACGGGAAAGTAGGCTCGTTCAACTCTTGACAGAACTCCTTCGTGTAAATTTATTATACATACATGCAAATAAACTGAAATTTACTTCAAGCTAAATCTAAAACTGTTATTTTTACTCATTCCAGTCACAAAAAAAAGAGAAGGAAAAAAGAAAGAAAAAGAACGAAAGAAAAGAAATACATCACTTTGACATTCTTCGAAATTTTACCCCCATTAATGAAATATGATGGAGGCAATGCTTTTATGCTCAAAAGTTAGAATATATTTTTAAATTTTAGACTGTTGTACAACTCAAGTTCTAAGTGTTAACGAAGTTTAGCAATCGAAAAATGTAAATGCGCTTCGAGCAGGAGAACATGTTTCAAACCCATCAAATCACCCATCATCTCATTATAGAAGGAGCAGCACCTTCTTGCAATGAGTTCCACGGGCCCTTTCATTTGCAAATACAAAGCCTTTTAAATTCCATTAGTACTTACACTTTTGAATTGCGAAAATGCGTGAAATGTCATAATGCTTTTCTCTTCAAATAATGTGGGGAGAGTTTAACGAAATAAGTTCCGTCAACAGTGAGATAGAGTATTTTGCGTGACAGCTGATAAAAACCCCCAAATTCAAAGTTTATCCGGTTGCCCTGCACTGTAACAAATGAAAGTCGTTTTTGCAGTATAATACAGCTAATTGTATATTAATAAACTGTAAAAATTAACTAATTTTACTGTATTAAACTGTAAAATTTCTACTTTTACAATTCTAAACATTAAAATTGCTAATTTTATTTTAAAAACAGCACAATTGCTAATTTTACAGTTTATTACCGTGCAACTTACAGTTTTAAACTAGAACCTCTGCTGACAATATATTACAGCTGTTTTTACAATATAATACAGCTAAATTTAATAATATTAATTATGAACTGCAAAATTTCGAACTTTACAGTAAGTAACTGTAAAATTGCTGGTTTTACAATTTATTACTGTGTATTTTACATTTTTAAATTGAAACCTCGGCTGCCAGTATTATACTGTAAAAACAACAGTTCATTTTGTGCAGTGTGTGCTTTAAATTTTTAATTTCAAAGAGAAGGAAGAAAAAACAGATAACAGAAAAAGCTACTTATGTTTAAAATCAACTACTGTTTTACCATTGAGAGCAAAACAGTGAAGTTTAACGGGTAGGTAGGCCAAAAAATTTTTTTATTTACTGTGAATAATTATTGATTACAGTAACCATCGGAGCACGCAACATGTTAACATTATTGAGATTGTTTGCTATTTCCAGTATCGCATGGCGAACGAGTCAGTAATGTTATGCACTTGCCTCTGATGACTTTAATCGTTAGATATTCTTAGATAGATATTCGTATTGATAGTAATACGAATACTGTGAACTCTCACTTATGCGCCGACGCAAGGGACCAACAGAAAAAGGCGCATAAGTGAGAGAGACGTATAAGTGAACAAGCCTATTTAAAGGACTAAAACGCAACATAGGTTTTAATGAGAGAATGAATAAGAATGTTTCTATAGACAAAGGACATATTACTACGGTTTGGTAATTACTGTAACGTAACTACAATGATAAAGAGAAAACAAAAGTTGTAGTATACCTAATTACAAACAGTTCTCTTTAAAACAATCCATAATAGGTAATTGTCCCTCTCGGAACTGTAGTTCATGCGGGAAAAAATGCCTTCCGTGAGCAATAAAGGCGAAAGATTAAAGAGGAAAGTGAAGAAAAATGCTTAGTTTTTGAAGAAAATAAATTTTCGGACATTTTATGGAAAATTCGGTGCATAAGTGAAATATTTTTCTTTAGAGCGACTCATAAACGAATGATACTATCATTATTTTTCCATGGAATGTACTGAGACCATTCAAAATCGTCGTATAAGTGAAAAAGACGCATAAATGAAGCGGTGTATAAGTGAGAGTTCATTGTATATTGATAGTAATATAAAAGCATCAGGCGTATTTCGCTTGAAATTTGTTTGCAGTGTTGGTCTATATTTTGACAGGAAAACAAAATTTGAGTCACATTAGTAGCTATTAAAAATCAAAAATATTAAAAGTTCGCTTAAAATATTAACACCAGTGAGTCATTATTGCTCCCATTTTAATAGGCAACTTTTTCATTTACTCTAAAATATTATAAGTTTAAGTGAATTATTGCCAGTGAATCAAAAATCAAGGTCATATTAGTAAAGATTCCATCCCAAAATCACTATGTTCTGACTATCGATTTTGAGTGTTTTTCGTCTTACCAGTGTGGTCTATTCAATTGCTACAAGTTCAGAATAGGTTTTCCAAATAAATGCAAAATATGAGTTGTATTTCATTTCCTGAATCAAAAGTTCTTTTCTCTTGTTAGCTAAAAGAGACAAAAGTGCTATTTAGACTTTTCAACCAGTTCGTACACTGTAAAAAATGAGCTGTTATTTTTACAGTATAATACTGGAAGCCGATGTTCCAATTTCAAACTGTAAAATGCACAGTAATAAACTGTAAAACCGGCAGTTTTACAGTTACTTACGGTAAACTTAGAAATTTTACAATTTATTGCCGTAAAATTTAGCTGTATTATACTGCAAAAACAATAGTAAAAAATACTGGCAGCAGAGGTTCTAGTTTAAAACTGTAAAATGCACGGTAATAAACGGTAAAATCAGCGATTTTACAGATTGTTTCCACAAAATTAGCAATTTTACAGTTTAGTACAGTAAAATTAGCAATTTGACAGTTTATTACTGTAAAATTAGTAATGTTTACAGTGTATTACTATAAAATTAGCTGTATTATATGCTAAAATCTACATTCATTTTTACAGTGTACAAGGGTCATTTTCACCATATGCTTACATTTCAGAATTTTTAAGTAATTTTTTTAACTTACTATTTTCTTTTAGAATCACTAACGAACGTTTTGTCACATATTTTAGGTGTGTGAAAAAGTAATTGGTTGTACACTTTGACGCATAATTAAGGGTTCAAATACTGTTGTAAAACTTTAAGTTGCAAGGAAAATTGTGGTCCGTTACCATACAAAATCAATATGAAATCTTACTTTTAAACTACATCATAGCTTCTAGAACCAACTTCATTTGAAATTATTTGCGTCCTTGAAGCTTAAAACGATGTTTGTGATCATTAAAGTATTGATCAAAAACTGTATGGTATGGACTTGACATTTGGTAACGGATTTGACCAGTAACGGACTTGATATTTCAACAAAAAATGTCAAATTATGGCTAGGTTGTCGAATTTAAAAATTGAACAACAATATGCATTTTCTTAGAGTTCTATAATAAACAATATTTCGGGATAAAAGTTGAAAAAAAGTAAAAATTAATACTAAAATCTTTGGTAACAGACTTGACAAAGAATAAAAATACGCACCTGGAAGGAATCTTGTGAGAAACGCCACAGCAATATTTCTCGACTCAGGAAAACAAAATGGTACGAAATAGTTACGTCACTAGTTTGTTAAATTAACTGAATACGTGTTACTAACTTTTGACTGCAATAAATACTTTTTTTAGCTAAAATAATCTATGGGTAACGGACTTGACAAGAACTGCCGGACAAAATATATTCATTAATTTCTTAATGAAAAAAAATTACTATTGTCAATATTTATTATGAATATCATATACTAATAGTCAATATATAGAAATAATTTGTTACATATACTTTTTTATACAATTAAGTATATAAAAAAAATAGTTGAACTTGCGAAAATTGGAAATGGACAAGCGTTTTTGCCTTGATTCTCATTTTTTTAAGACTTATATAAAAATAAATAAATAAATTTCAATAATATTTTGAGTGATAGAATTTTTTGGGGGGTATTGCTTGCAGAAAATAATTGTTCGCATTGAATTTAAAATATAAGGTGTACTTCAAAATCGTCTTTTTAACCTCCGGACAGCAAATGTAAGCAAATTTTGAAAATGACCCACAACCTATTTTAATAGCATTTAAGTTTTGAGAGTATCGAAAACGCTGTTTTCTTACATTGGTATAGTTATTTTTTAAAAAGAAATTTCATTAAAAGTGCGAAAAATTTGTCAATGGTTTCAACAACGTTACATCAGTTATGTGAAATTAGCGAGTTCGTATCGTCATGCTGGTTTTAAGGCAGTCATAAACGCTGATTATAATGAACAAAATGAATGAAATTGTGCTAAACTTATTGCTTATTTACTCAACCATGAGGTAACTTTTGTTTTGTATTTCACAAAAGTGTATTCTCTCACACATATGTGAACGAACAGTATTTCACATATTATTTTCTTTTCCCTTTTTTAAATAATTAGCTAAATATATATTAGAGAGAGATATTAAAGAATCCAACATAATTTAGAATTAGAAATATTAAATAATTTTCCTCATAAAAATGAATAAAAAGTATAAATTCAGCATGAAATACAAGGACAAAATTTTAAGCTGTTGGCTAAGAAAATAACATCTTAAGTATCCCTAATAAATTTAACTCCAAAAACTGCTACAAAAAAAAAAAAAAAAAAAAAAAAAAAAAAAAAAAAACCGAAAACGAAAAGAACGAAAAAAAAAAAGGTTACAGCCAGAGACTCAAATTTCTGGAATGTTAATTGCTTGCATTCTTACTGTGCAGTTAAGTGATTTAAAGAACAAACTTTAGGATTAAAGTAATAATTACAATATGTAAAACAACAGTTTTTAAAAGAATTTAAATTAAATGCCTTCCTAATCTGGCAAGCTGTTTATACTTTGAAAAAGAAAATAATAATGTGTCGTGAAATTACAATCATGAGCCAACATTTTTGAGGATTTGAGAAAATTTACTTTAACTACTCTCATTGTAAAATATATTTTTTAACTAGGATTTGCGTTATAGTGAGACAGAGTTTATAGTTGCAGCTTTAATTTAAGATGAAGAGATTAAGTGCCTAAATACTAGAAAATTAACTGCTTCATTTCTTCTGAACCTTATACACAACAAAAAAAAAGGTGTCTGGCGCAGATTCTGAGACCGGTTAGAATGGAATAATGCAAGCAATATGCGCGTTAAGAATTAGAAAGTTTTAAAAGCCTGAGACTGTTTTCAACTTTAGTAATTAATGTAAATTATTCATTTAAGACGATTTAACATGTTTCTGTATGCAGGACAATATTTCATTACTGTAGTAAAAAATGTAATACACAATACATTACTATCATAGTACTCACGTAAAGTACTCTTGATTAAAAATAAAAACTAATATGAAAAAATGTCTAGCCCTCGAAAAGTGTCTCTTTTTATTTTAAAAAAAAATAACGTCAATGGAATTGTGAAAGGATACCTGGGCCACCTCGCGTTCAAGGCATCCCATAGCATCTACAGCCTTGAAGTTTGGTACAAGATTGCTTTTAACCCCTGGGGTTTATACTTCTGAGAGTTTTTTTTTTCTTCTGAATTTTGATTTAGTTCTGTTTTGCAATTGAATTTTTAAGCTATGAAAGATTTCCCACGCCATTTAGCATTCTACGTCGCTCGAATGAGCTTTTTTCTGCAAAAGTTAGTTCCAATCCGTAATCTATATTTTCTGGTAAGCATAAAAGCAAGCTGTTGCACTATAATACTATATACAGACTTAAACTCGAAAACTCTATACGTGAACAAAATGTGCAATTATGTTATCATTCTTAAAAATTGGCGTCGCTAACATACGAATCGTTCACTTGAATACTTTCTCAATTTAAAGAAGTTGCGAGAGAGATTCGCTGAAATTAATTAAAATTCTTCCAACAATTAACTTTAGAACCGAATGAGAGTGGTCGTTTCAAAATGCCCAAACAACGCCAAAGACTTTTCATAAAATTAGAGGAACGTGTCTAGGACTCGGAAATTTTAATTTGATTGAGTCTCGATTAGAAGGTAATAGTTTAGTCTCGAATGAATATAAGTAAGTCTAAATGTAAACTATTCATGCTTTCACAAACCATTATTAAGAAATTGGAGAAACGGAATATTTGAGTTTTAGACAAAGTTTTGAAACAAGCATTCGAACAACAAAGCTACTAAAATGTCTAAAAAGTGTTTCATTTAATTAATAACTTTATTTTTTATGATTACACGGAATTCATTAAGAAGGTCTAGTCTCAATTAAAAGATTAGTAGCGCTTCGATTTAAATTTGGTAAAGATTCAAATATGTAGCTGTATAACATGAGTGAGAAAACGAATCATTTTGAATATTCCTTATTTGTTTGAAAATGCCTATGAGATCAATGTTAGCAATAATCGTTATGTTTATCCGTCAGCATCGAAAGCCGACTTTCCCTTTTTAATATGCTTTTATTAGTTTCACATGTGGGTTTGTATGTATGTATGTAACTCTGAATAAAATATAAAATTCACATTATTAACAAACAGAACTGTAATATATTTTATACTATTATTCATACTAAAGGCTAAATTGTAGTACACGCTGATGTATTTTAGTATTTCAGCTGTTTATAAGTAACTCTAAATAATAGATAAAATTCACATTATTTGCAAATATGAAGTAATATATTTAAAACTATTATTATTACTAAAGGCTAAACGATAATACGTGTTGATGCATTATAAGTGCATGTAGACTTAGCGGATATTCAATAGTTTTTAAACTTCTTTTTAATTTGATTTACTCCAAAAGCGTATTTTTTAGTTTTTTTAAACTATATTTAGGACTGCTCACTAGGGTGGGGCGAAAAATAAAAAGTTTTTCTCAGATCAACTTCTAATAGTTGCCAAAAGTTGTCGTTGGTGATAGTTAGCTTTTGTGCAAAAGTTGAGAAAAATCGGTTAATATCTTCAGGGGGCGCTGCGATCGCAAAGTTTTATCATAGCTTTTATCGGAATTTTATGGTTAAACTATGAAAAATAATGCCGTTAGCTAATCTCATTGCATTTTTTTACTTATAAGATATATTCATGCATTCAAAGCATATGAAGTAACTCACAAAAAATTATTTTTTATGATATATTTATATTTCAAGCATTTAAAACGATTCATAACAGGTAACTGTCCCTCTCCGAACTCTAGTTCATGTGGGAAAAATGCCTTCCGTCATCAAAAAAGGCGAAAGATTAAAGAGGAATGTGAAGAAAAATGCTTGTTTTTTAAAGAAAATAAATACTTTTGTAAAATATTTTACGAAAAATTCGGTGCATAAGTGAAATATTTATCCTTAGAGCGACGCATAAACGAATGATACTATCATTATTTTGCTATGGGATGTGCTGGGATCATTTAAAATCGTCGTATAAGTGAAAAAGGCGCATAAATGAGGCGGTGTATAAGTGAGAGTTCACTGTATTTTCTTTTTCAACCTTTGATGCCCTGCATTAATTTAGAAATGAATTTTTATATTTTTTTTCTTAGTTGAAATATATCAACTAGCACATGGAGAGAGTAACAAAATTTTGACCTTAACTTGGGCTTATGTCCTCGAGCCGGTATTGTAATCGGTTACTTTAAAATAGACGTACCAAGTTTAGAAATGCTGCGTCGTCTCCATGGAAACCGTACGAAAGAAAACAGCTCCACTCTCTTTTTTATACACTGCCGTTGAAGCATTTCATTCATTTTATGTTTGTCGAATTAGGCTCAAGCTTTTATTTATATCCTCATGTCTCGGTTATTTCTCAACGTTTTCTAAACAAATCTAGTCATACAGCAAAAGAATTTCAGAAAATGTTGTGCGTATGAACGTTAATTTTTCAATAGAATAATAGTTACAGCACAAACCAATTTCTACTGTTTGCATTTAACCACTGTTGCAAAAGCGAAGTGGGGAAAAAGTCCAAAGCGCCGCAACTATGGCAACCATCAGGCGAGAAGTGCGGAGTGGGAAATTAATTTTACTTTGAGCCGCCATTTCTCGTTACCCCGGGTATAGTCGCTAAGAACACTGTTTCCGATTGCAGGTACCATCTGTCGGTCTCTCAGCAAAGTACAAGCAATGGTGCTTTCAAGTACCAGCGGGATTCCAGCCACATTGTATTTATAACACGAAATTCATGTAAGTGGTACTACTGAGTATCGTCAGGGCATAAAGGGTTAACGCGTACTTTACATATAATTGCACCAAGTTGAAGTCCCAACGCACTTTAAATTTTTCTTTCTAATAAAAGGTTTTTCCCCCACGGAAGAGAAACTCTGATTTAAGTGAGTTAAAATGCCCGTAACTAACGTTTAAAGAAAAACAAAACCGAGGCTCTGCGGTGGCGTTTACTGTATTATTGGGAATTTTAGGTTGATTTTTCTCTTTTTTTTTTTTTTTTTGCTTGCTTCTGTAGTTTGCTGGACTTTCCATTTTTATTTCTATTTTTCACTTTCAGTTGTTAGCAGCAAACTGGCAAAGTTTGCTACAAACTTGTGTCGGACAACTTGTACCGAGACTTCCTAAATACAAGAGGGCTTTTTTCTGTGCCCAAGAAAGTTGCCTCTCAAGTGAAAAAAAACTATTTCTCTGACAAAGCTATTTCGAGTTTGGGAGGTAAAAACTTCCCAGAATCACAGAAAGCATGAAATATATACATATATATTTAAATGAATTTACTAATTTATTCATGCTCGAGTTGCCTAGCTACAGAAAAAGCTGATTGTCGTCTACATTCCATGTTTCTATGTCTTAGTTTTCCAGGCACACGCGCCATAACTAAACATAATATTTAATTATACGTATAGCTTAGGAATTGTTTTCATAGCAAAAGGTTGCAGTGCATATTTTAGAATATTCCATAATCCGAGCCATAACTCAAAATGCCCGAATTTTGCTAGAATCTTTGCAGTTGGCATAAAAACTTAATTTCAGTAACTTGGCAAACAGCCAATTACAGCATTATTGAAATAGGCAATACATACTGTACTTACAGTCACATAACCGTCATTTATACTACATATGGTACTGTGTGAAATCAACTAAACCCTGTATGTATTTTTGAGGAAATGAATAAGCAGTTTTTGTTTCTCATTCGACATTTTTGAGTAGTTAATCGTTATTTAACTAAAAGTTATTACCGAAAAACGGAACTTCTAAAATAATTTTCAATACTTCACGTTTATTGCATCATCTATAGACATTTACTCATATGGGTATGCACTCTTGCAGCTATCTCAAAAAATGTGAAACATCTTTCATTTCAGAAAAAATGTGCACTTTCATAACATATTGCTTTTCTTTTCAGGGGAGAAAAATGACTTGGCAGCTTAGTATTCTATGGAAGAAGTGAGAAAATACGATGAAAATAAAGAGCACATGTTTGAGACATAAAGACCTACAATCGGGTGAGGTGAACATAAAGTAAGAATTGTTTTCAATCTAAAATATGTACTTTATGGGTTTGTGCATGCTGAAAGGACGCCGTATCATACCATGTTTGGAACAACATGCAAACACAATTTATCAAAACATTATGAAATTGTTACCGATGACAAACTTTTTAAAATATTGTGTAGATTGTTATATTCTAACAAGATGAAAGAGAAGGGCTCATTTCAGCTAAGTACAAGGATAATAAGCAAAATTGATAACGAAAAAATGTATATGAATATAAGTATATAATTAATTCATAGATAATGAAGATACCTTAATGTCTTCTTTTTCCTTTTATTCGCTCTTAAGTTCGTTTATGAAATGTAAGACAAATTGAAGGGCAACAGTTTCTTGAAAGGATAATTTTAATTAGATTTCTTATCTGGCTCAGGTAAGAGCTTGAGACTCAGACATAAGCAACAGGTAGTGAGAATTTTGACCACTAGAACAGAAATCTGATATAGGAGAAATGCTGTATCTAATGGCTATTTAAGCGGCCCCATGACTATGTCTGAATTTAAAATAAGTAAAACCTTTTCCCACAAACAAAAATATGTTTCATGACAGTATATTAATATATTTATGATTTTATATTGTTTTTTAAAACTTTTTTTTTAATGTAGCCTGAATAAAGTCATCCCAAAAATGCAAATATCAATTGCACAGTAATTAGCCGCTTCATTAGAGTTGTCGGTCAGGAGATCGTGTATAGGCCATGTGATCGTATAGGCCGTGTGATCGTATATAGGCCATGTGAAAAAATGTAAAGTAAAATAAAGTTGAAAAAAAAATAGAACGATATTTTAGTTTTTTGCCATATCCACACGACAAAATCTTGTCCCTAAATTTGCCAAATAAGGAATTTTTTGGGACGTCACAGTGACCTTCACTGGCTTTCTATCGGTGCGCCTCTGAGTACCATTAGCAAAGAATTGCAAGAGGTAAGAAATCTTGCATAATACAGTTTTTGACGAGAGAAAGTCGGCACCAACGATCATCATTAAATCTAGGAAGTCGCCAAGTAAACTTCATAGTCCTTCATTTTAATGGTCCCCCATTTCTGCGGCACTAACAACATCAGCATGCTTTTGGAAACGTCTTGAGTTTTCAAATGGTAATCGTAATGGTCGCTTTTCATAAATACGTATCAATTTTAACTAAACATTAAAAATGGGACAGCCTGAGAAAAAAAAAAGCATTTTGAGATACAAATAAAACAAACATAGATTTTTTAAGTACATATAGTTACATAAAACTAACACTGTGGCGAAACTTGTTGATTAAAGGCATTGTTTGTGATACTTTTTGTGTTAAAGAGCCACCTACGAACTATATAAAAATCGGCGGAAGCTTTTCTCAACATAAAGACCAAAAGACAGCTAATACAATACCAAAGGGGGATTTAAACAGCTATGAAATTAATTTATGCTGAATCAAATTCTAAAAGTAAGTTCGGTATAGTCTTGTTGATGAAAAACGATTTTGATGTGCTTGTAGAAAAAAAAGATTACGTGTACTTTCTGAAAAAGGGAAACAAAAATCGGGACTAGTAGAAAACGAAGCTGAAACCAGGATAACGTACGAAATGGACAACGTAAAATCAGATTTAAACTGTGTATATATATGTATATATATCGTATGTGTTCGAGATTGCAAAATAATGTGACATTTTAATTATTAATTTCTGCTCGCGAGAATTTTATCTTTTGATTTTTACTTTTCTGTAAGTGGCAACGGTGAGAATGTTAATGTATTGTTAGTTGTTACATTAAAAATTTGTTTAGAACTTTGTCTTTTGGATTAAGCTATTTAAAAGGAAATGGCAAAATATTTTGAAGAATATTAAAATTATTGTTAAGTTTTCATTTT